>CAOLHI010004807.1:0-97948 GCA_948474755.1 Ctenosaura bakeri | reverse complement strand
ATGTGGACCCCAAGCTTCACATACAGAGCATAACACAGTTGTGGAGTCCCTATATCTGTATATCTACCGTGGGACCCTCACAACAGGTCATTGGCAACTGCCTCTTTCCTTGCATGAAATCATAGCTCTGACTTCTAAAGCACATCCAAGCACAGCATTCCCTAGAAAGAGAAGAGCTTGAAAAACTTAGCTATTTTGGAATACAACTATACTTATCCTCCAGCCAGCTGATCACGCTGGTAGGGCAAGAACCTTGAGACCTATGGACCACTCCTCAAAAAAAAAAAAAAAAAAAACCCACATCCCAAGCTATGGCAAAAACCCCTTAGGCATTGTTTGAGGGAATTTTTTAACGACTTCTTCAAATCAATTCCAGGTTTCAGGATTGGAGTAGCCACTAGTTCTCAGTACAGCTGCAGCCCCAATCCCTGGCACTCAGTGAACAGTTCTCAGCTAACAGGCAAAGCCAACAGGTATTTAATGTGTGCATTTAGTGTTGTGTTTCATAGTTGTGTTTCAGTATCTATGTAAGACTAATAAATATGGAGAGGGAGGGAGCCTTTTGGCCCCCATGGAAACTAATGACACTGCAAGGCTCATCCTTCAGGATATCACAAGGGACTATGAGGCTTTGGGTGGGAAGCTGAAGGACCTTGATGCACAGGTTGTCATTTTGTCTCTTTGCCCAATCAAAGGACAAGGCCCAGGAAAAGAGAAAAAAATAGCAGAGGTGAACAACTGGCTTTGCATGGTGCTTCCTGGAACAGTTTGGCTTCTTGGACCATGGTCTGAGTTTCAGGAGGATGGACTTCTGGCAAGAGACAGATTGCATCACCAGTTTTTTCTCGTTATGTTTTTCAAAGTATTCCACCATATTCACTACAGATCTAACACTATTTCTTGGTAATCTTTTTGGTAAAAACCCACTTTGGTCATCGTGAATTAACACTTGTAATATTTTTTTCAATCTTTCTGCAAGAATTGAAGTAAAAATTTTGTAATCAGTATTAAGTAGAGAAATAAGTCTGTAATTTCTGGGATCCTTTGAGTCTTTTTCTTCTTTGGGAATTAAAGTTATAGTGTCTTCATCCTGTGTTTTCAGTTTGCTTTTTGTTAATATTTAATTAAATGACATGTAAAAAGGTAGAATTAGTTCTTCCAGAAGTTTATAATATGCCACAGATAATATGCCACAGAAAAACCATCTGGGCCTGGTGCTTTCGTGGTTTTCAACTTCTGTATGGCAGAAGAAATTTCTGTCAGTGTAAACAGTACGTTTAATATTTTTTTCTGTTCTTCTGACAGTTTTTGTATGTTTTTCCAGTCCAAATATTCATTAATGCGTTCTGCTCTTATTTTCCACAATCTTTTGGTGGTTGTACAATTTGGAATAATATTTATTAAATATCTTTTGGATGGACGCTTGGTTAGGAAATATTTTTTCTCCTTTTTTCACTTCTGTTATCTGTCTTTTTTCAGCCTCTTTCCTTAACTTACAGGCTAACCATCTCCCAGGTTTATTTGCTCTTTCAAACTGATTCTCCTTGATTCTTTTAAGTTTTTTCTCTAATTGAATAGCATTCTCAGCTCTAAGTTGTTCCTGTGAGAGTATAATTTCTTTTTGCAGGTTTTCATTTGTTGTGTCATTTCTTAATGCTGCTTCTTTGTGCTGTAATTGGTTCTGAATTTCTATGCTCTTTTGTTGCTGAGTCTTTTTCCATTCCAACCCCCACTTGATTAAATAGCCTCTAATTACTGCCTTACTGGCATCCCGTATAGTCTTCATTGGGGTGTCTTTTATTGTGTTTTCAAAAAAGTAGTGTTTTAGTATTTCTTTAACTTGTTTCAGGTATTCGTTATTCTGAAGAAATAAGTCATTTAATTTCCAATTCCAATTCTTCTTTTTGATTTGTAACTTAAGTTATATTGGGTTATGATCCGAAAGGAATTTTGGTAAAATTTCCCTTTCTTTTACCAGCATAGGTAAGTGTTTTGAGATCAGAAACATATCTATTCTGGACATCGACTTATGTGCATCTGAATAGAAAGTAAATCCCTTTGGGTTTCTATACTTGTATCTCCAAACATCCAATAATGTAAAAGTGTTGGGAAGCTTGCCTTGTGATTATTTTGTGTGTGTGTGTGATTTTTGTGATGATTTGTCAATAACTGGATTTACGATTGCATTCATATCACCCAGCAGAAGAATATTTCCTTGATGTCTTTTCTGGGTACATTTCACCAGCTCCCTTTCAAGTTTCTTGAAAAATTTATCTTTATTTTCGATAGAAGTGTAAATGCCAACTGCAAGAATCTTGAAATCGAGAAAATTAATTTCTACGTAATACCCTTGCACATCCACAAAAATTTCCTCTGATGGAAATTTTGGATTAAATATATTGCCACATCCCTTTTCTTTTTCTGAAATGTTGAAGCGTAGAGTTTTGCAGTTTTAGATTTCTTAAGCATTTGATTTTGGAGTCTCATATTCTAGTTTCCTATGTACAGATTAGGTCCAATTTCTTCTTTTCCAAATAGTGAAATAGTTGCCTCCTTTTGTAATTAGAATTTATTCCTTTTATGTTCCAAGATTGACAAGTGATGGCAATTTTTTGTTGTTGTTTTGTTAACTCCCTCTTTTACTTCTGTTCTCTTATCTGATTCGGGATCTGATTCCTCCTCTTCTCGGTCAAATTCACTGCCTCTTGATTCTTGGTTATCTCCTAGAGTTGGTTCACAATCCTGTTCTGGCTTTTCTTTGGGATCATAGAGTCCATTTTAAATGGTCCAATGTCTTTTCTTATTTTTTCATGTAAGTTTTTCCGTTTGTCTAGACCCGGTTACTTTGTGCCATCTTTGTTTGTAAAAGACTGAGATTCCCTCAGTTCTCTCCCATTTGAAATTTATCTTATGTTTTTGTAAAAATTGCATTAAAAAATTGTGATCTTGTCTTTTTTAAAAATTTCATAAGGTGTATCTTTGAAAATTTTGATCTCCTTATTGTCCATCATCAATTTATACTCATAATTCTTTTGAAGAATTTTATCCCTGGTCCGTGATTTAGTAAAGCAAACTATGTCTCTTGGCCAAGTTTTTTTCCTTTGCAAGTTTTGAACTCAATCTGAAGATTTTATCAATGCCCGCTTTCAATTTATCCTCTGGGATTTCTATATAGGATGCCAGTACTCATATGATTTTCTCATATAAATCCTCTTCCATTGAATCCGAAATTCCCCTCAGTTTCATGCATTTTTTCGCTATCTTAATTCCTGTATGCTAATTGATGTTTCTTGATGATATTGAGTCTCTTTAAATGATTTAGAATCTAATTCTAGTTGTTTCGTCCTACTTTGTAACTTCACTAAGTCTGTCTTTATTGTTGACATGTCTATTAACCTTTTCTATTTTTTTATTTATAAAGTCCATTTCTTTTTTTATGTCCATTTTTATCTCAGCCTGGGTGGAGGAGCTGTCTCTCCTGCTGCCACCACCACCCTGGGCCAAAAAAGACGCCAGCAGGGGCAGCAAGGCAGGCCAGGTCCACTTGGAGGGGCTGATTCTTCCACCACTGCCACCCTGAGCCAAGGCAGACCCTACCGAGGGCGGTGGCTGTAGGCCAGGCTCAGGTGGAGGCATTGCCTCCATTTCTTGCATTACTTACTGAATTACTGTGTCACGAAATGATGCATGTCTAAAAAGGGTGTCACTGACATGGAAAGCTCTGTATTAAAGTTTCTCTGTCTGATTATTTACTGTTTGTCTTTTTAATCCCCTATATCTTGTTTTATATATGTTAATAGAATTTAATTTTTTTAAAAGGAAATAATCTCCCTTCCCACTAAGAGGTCCTCTGTTACTGCTCTTGAGAGGCTTTCTGGCCGCAGCTTAGGGCAACTGGCAGGGATCTTTGAAGTGAGGCATTTAAACACGCTAGAGAGTCACACTATCCACTTTCCTGATGCAGCATTTCCAAGGCAGGGAAAAAACAGCCCATAGCTCTCCAGAGCCAGATATTGGTCTTGGAAAATCACTTGTGCTGTTATGGTGCATACAGTTTCTTTGGCCACCTCGCCTAGAATGCCTGACTCTGAGGAAAGACCCCAATTACAGGCACGTGGACCAGAGGCCCATTCACAGCATACCATTATAATAATAATAATAATAATAATAATAATAATAATAAATTTTATTTGTTATCCCACCTCTCCCTAAGGCTCGAGGTGTGGTACAGAATAGATAGAACTAAAATTTATAATCAAAATACACAGAACAATTAATTAAAATATAATTAAAAGTATAATTAAAAGTACAGTTAAAAGTACGATTAAAATATAATTAAAAGCACAATTAAAATTAGACTGGGTAGTCCTGCTGGAAGAGGTAAGTCTTTAGTACTTTCTAAAATTCTACCAGTAATATTTCACTTCAACTGCCTTGGCAACACCCCATGGAATTCTGGGGTTTACATGAAGGGAAGGAGTTTAGAATTCTCATCCCAGAGAGTTCTAGGGCTCCCCTAAACTACAGACCCCAGGAATCTGCAGGACGAACCATATCAGTTCTAATAGAATAACAGTGTTACATTTATGTAGTCTAAATGTGCCAAAGGCTGGTTTTATGTTTTCCCCTATATAAAGACAAAGGGGATGTGAAAGGGATGGGTGTCAGAAACCTTTTCCATCCATCTCAAATTTCCACATCCAAAAGGAGATGCAAAGAATAAACGGGGAAGTATGGGGGTGGGAGGGAGAAAGAGTTGTATACCTGTGTGGGAAATGAAAAAAAAAAAAATCTGAGCAAAGAAGCATCATTCAGATATTAGTCCCATATAGAGAAGATTCGTGAATTGATGGAAAGCAGGAAAGTCAACAAGGTTCATTAATTTAATTAATTAATTAATTAATGATCCTCTGAAGATGCCAGCCACAGATGCAGGCCAAACGCCATGAGAAAATACTAATTGAACACAGCCTCAAAGCCTGGAAAACCCACAACAACCTATGGATTTCAGCCATGAAAGTCTTCGGCTTTACAGCAATTAATTAATTCCATTAATTAATCATTGCTGGACTATCAGATTTAGGCCTCAGTTTGCTATACTCCTGAATTATTTTGCACAATACATGGATGTTTATAGACCAAAGTAAGTGCTGGTACTCCTGCATAAGCACAGAAGTGGTTCTGCTACTTTGTGCAAGACAAGAAAAGCAGATACTCTTACAGATACTCTACTTCTTCTTTTGACTGAGCGTTAACTGTCCTTATACTCCAGTGGTTCTCAACCTGGGGGTCGGGACCCCTTTGGGGGTCGCACGACCCTTTCACAGGGTCGCCTAAGACCTTGCTTCAAGCCCTTCTCAGGTTGAGCTTCTGACATTATGATAATGGTTGGGGGTCACCACAACATGAGAAACTGTATTAAAGGGTCATGGCATTAGGAGGGTTGAGAACCACTGTTATACTCTAAGAATTAATCACAGGCCCAGCTTCTGGATGGCTAGAAAAACAAGTGAGACCAAGAAGAAAGTGTTCATCGCTGCTCTGCAGGCGGAGGGATCTTGTGATTCAGTACTTGAACTGTCAATAGAGATAAGCAGCACTGCTGCATAACTGCCAACATTTTTTTTAAAAAAAAAATTCTAACCCCCTATCTGATGGGAATTAAGTGGTGAAGGGGAGGGCCATGCCTGCCTGCCTTGAGCCCACTGGAGGAAAGGCAGGATATAGTTTCAAGTCAACTAAAGAAGGCAGGCAGAGGCTTGCCGCCCAAGTCTCACCGTTCTCAACTTCTCTTGCTTATTTGCCAAAATCTTTGGCTAGTACAATGAATTCAAAGGTAGGTCCATGACTTAAATTCCTGGAGAACAGGAGAAGTCCCGGCAGACTGGAGAAGGGTAAATGTTGTCCCCATCTTCAAAAAAAAAGTGGGGGGAAGATTTGTGTTCTTACAGGACTGGATGGCCCCTGTGCTCTCTTCCAATTTTATTATTCTTTGATTCCATGATCTTCACTATCAGCAGCTTGCAGAAGGTAGATTCCCCTTCCCTGCTGCACTAAACCCTGGACCTGGGCTTACAGGCAGCCATCACCCCAGCGACCCTACGCCTGCAACAAGAAGGAAAGGTGTCCGTATTTCAGCCCACGTTTTAAAGACAAGTGGCACACTCAAACGCAGAGCACGCCCACCCACGTCCCTGAGAGCATGGTGTAGGCATGGAGCACCGTACTAGGCCTCGAGAATAGGGGTCGATCGCCTGCTCAGCCACGGAAACCTACTGAGTGACTCTGGGCAAGTCACACTCCGTGAGTCCAAAGGCAACCCCCCCCCTTAAACAATGCCTGCCAGGAAAACCCTGGAATAGGGTCGCCTTGGGATCGCCACAGAGGGGAAACCACCCGAACGCACACAATTGCAACAAGGTTACTCGCCATTTCCACACCACACTGTTATAGTGCATTATTCCACTTTCAACATCCTAAGGAATTCTGGGGTTTGTAGTTTAGGGAAGGGTATTTAGAATTCTCAGCCAGAGAGCTCTTTGGCTTCAGTAAACTACAAACCCCAGAATTCCACAGGATGTTGAAAGTGGAATAATGCACTATAACAGTGTGGTGTGGAAATGGAGATTATTGTCTTTGCTGCCTCCCCTGTCCGGATTCAGCCGTCCCCCGTTCTTCCGTCTACTCCGTACCGCCCCACACAGCCCTCCCCGCTTCCCCTGCCTGTCCACAACCCCCTTCCCCCCCCCACCCCCAGGGCTAATTAGAGAGCTGCCCACCTTAGACGGCTCCCTTTCCAAAGTGCGTGAGCGGCCACGCCTTGGCTACTGTAACGGCTCAGCGCCAACTCGCTGGATTTGGCTTTTGCGAAGCGTGTTCCCTGGGGAGAGCCCCCTCCGCCATCTTCTTCGTCCTTTCCTCCCTTCCCATTTGCCAAGCCGCCACATCTCCACCCCTTTTGGGTGGGGGGCAGACCTGACAAACATAAAGCTGCGGCGTCGCGCAAGGAAGCGCCCATTGGCTTCCTTTCCAGTCGTGCGTACCTAAAACTGTTCCAAAACAGCGAAAAGAGAGGTTAACTTTCACGGCAGGGAGACGCAGGATTGTGTTCACGTTTGTGCTCTACCTACCTGGCAAATGAAACTATGGATTGCAGTTCGCCTGTCCCTGTATTTCTCCTGGAAATTAACATATTGTCCACCTTAGTAAACTGCACCATGCCCTCATTTCTGCCTTTATGAAGGGCCCACCCTTCCAAGTACGGAATTATTTTATGTTATTTTATTTGGCATGACGTTCAGCCCATATGAAAAGATAGCTTTCCAGCCCTCAAAGGGTGCAATCCTTATAAGAAATACCTGCCAGCTTAAATAGGAACAAGCTTTGCTGCCCTCAAATGAGGAACATCTCTTAAAATAAGGGGCATTTGGGAACCCTCGTTGTGCTGCCTCAATAAATTCCAGGAACACACAGAGGAAATTCCTACTCTTCTGCCTGTTTTAACCAGCCTTGTGATGAGGGGAAAAAAGAGTCACTACTTTGCAAGCAGATCTGTGATATCAAAAACTGCTGATTCACTGGTCTAACTCCTTGAATGATCTTTCCCTAGAGAAATACCCCCAAGGCACCCAATCTTGTCTGATCTTGAAAGCTAATCAAGGTTAGCCCTTGTTAGTACTTGGGTGGGAGACCAAGTCTTGGACGGCAAGACCAGGTCTAATGGTTTTGGGTTATGGGAGGGCAGGGGCTGTGTTACCTTAAGAGGTGGGTCCACCAACAATGCCAGTTTCCTTAGAATTGAGGGAATTATAGCTCAAAGGAACCTGCGAATGGAGGGTAACAGCAGAATCTTTTCCCCTATGTATACCAGCACTAACTATAGAGAGGACTCCAGTGTTTCATCTTGTTTGGATTGACAAACACACAAGAAATAGGACACTTTCAAGAACCATAAGGCTATTGGAAAGTGAAGCGTGAAATGTTGGATAGAAAGAGATTAGGGTGGAGAGAATTATAGTTTCCAGTCCTGAAGGAGGTTGAAGTGGAATGGCTCAGACAGCATCTGAAAGTAGCATGGAGGGATGGCAATTTGGGCATGTGGGCTACGCACTACAGACCACTGCACTGCATGCTACAAATTGTTGGGGTTGAAGCTAGGGGTTTTATACCCTATTCCAAAACCCTGAATGGCTTTCCCAGAATGGTTTTCCAATGGGATTGACAAAGGGGTCTGGAATGGGCTGATTGCTTAACTCTGGAGTGACAGAACTTTGATGGACGCCATGACAGTCTCTTAAGGTTGATTAGGTATGGGGTATAGGGTAGATCTCCATAGGGTAAAATTGAGGGATGGTCTCTGATTGCTTTGTCTGGGAAGGTTATCCTCCATTGTATTCAAAAATGTGAAAAAGCCTATAGTGATTAGCACCAACTCATTAGCCTTGGAGTTTTCTGCCTAATCCTCTCTGGACTTATGACCCCAAATACATCTCTGGTCAGTGTGACCTCGATCATATTCTCCAGTCATCAACTCAATTTCTGAAAACAGCAAACAGGTTAGCCAGTGTGCTTGAGGCAGGGTTAAAGTCTACTCAGTAGCCTGTCCTTGCTGCATATAGGAGGAGCTTTCTAAAACTTTCCTAACAGCAGAGGGTAAGACTCACCCCTAGGGCAGGGTGTGTTTCTTGGGGGGAACAGAAAATATGTTAGGCAATGGTTTGGGGGAGGAAGGATCCCTCCTTCTAAAGCTTTTGGAGCTTCAGTAATAGGGAGTAAGAAGGATCCTGTTCCCCACTTCTGAAGCAAAATTGCAAATGTGGAGGCCTGATTCTATTTAAATTGTTAAAACTGACTTTATTTGAGTCTGTCCAGAAATTCTGGAATACAGGTTGGGGTATAAAGTTGGCTTCCAAACGTGAGACTTGACTTGAAGGTGGAGACTTGACTTGAGATTTGGAAGAAAAGACTTAAATACATCACTACTAGACATGTTGCTGTCATCTGACATTGAAAATCTGTATTTTTCCAGCCCCCTTTACCATTCTACTAGCAATGCTGATGCTGCTAAAAAAAACTTTCAGCTAAACAGAAGATGAGGAGAAAGGAGCCCTGGGAGGTTAAAAAGACCTTGTAAAAAGGAACTTTTTTTTTTTTAACCAGAGGCTTTGAAAACTGAGGCATCCCTGTAACCAATAAGCATTTACAAAGACCTGAAATGTTAATGAAAAAAGAAGAAAAAGTGAGACTTCTTGATGTTATGGACTTCTATGGTAGAGAGAGTATTGCTGTGCTTATTTAAAAAAATTGAGGTCAAAATATAGCTTTCTATGTGCATAACAAAGTAAGATTCTTGAGAGAATTGAACATTGGGAGTGACTGCTATCACCTATTTGAAGGGATTTTAGAAAGCCTGGCATAATCAGATAGACGAGAAGTATTCAAGACTATGCTGGAGAGGATGTCAAGAAATCGGTACATATATGCATATGTGGTGGAATTGTAATAAGATAATGGAATTTTGGCAAAAGGTTTTTAAAGAGATAAAAGAGATTATAGGAGTAGAGATACCAATATGCCCAAATATAGCATTGTTGTCTATATACGATAAGATGGAGTGCACTCAGGTAAGGAAAGAATTAATAACAAATCTGTTAATTGCAGCGAGATTAATAATAGCAAAAAAAAGGAAAACAAATGAAAATTTTCAAATAGAGGAATGGTATAAAGAAGTGTGGAAAATTGCAATTAATGATAAATTAACATGTAGAATTAGATTTATGAAAGGTTTAGTAAAAGGGAATGATTTTGAAAAAATTTGGAAAATATTTTTGGAAAAAACCTTGTTAAGAGAAGGTAAAGATACCCTTTCACAAGAAGAATGGCAATTTTGGAAAGTGGAGTAAATAAAAAGTTGGCTCTGGGGGGTGGGTTCATTTTTTTTTTTATGTGTGTGCGTTAAACATGTGATTTATTGACTAAATGGGATAATGATGTTCAATCTTCTTATAAAAGGAAAAAAAATTTAGAAGATAACTGGCTTTGGGGAGTGGTTACCTTTAGAGATAGTTTGATATGTTAAGAAATAAGATTATATTTAATAATAGTAATAGATTAAATGGAAGCGAAAAATATAGAATTAAGAATGAAATTATTATAATAAAAATGAATATAATGAAAATAAGAATTAAAGATAGGTAACAAAAATGTATAAGTAGTATGATATAGAATAAGCTGAACAAGTTTATGATTTTAAGGGCAAAAGAGGGAAAAAAAATAATGTAAGTTTGTAGTGTTTAGAAAAAAAAGGAAAAAAATTATTATGTTTTCTTTTTTTGATTCACTACTATGTATAACACATGGTGTTTAATTTTTTGTTTTTGTTTTTTGTCTGTTATATAATCAATAAAAAATTATTAAAAAAAAGAAAGAAAGAAAGAAAGCCTGGCATGTATTAGTCAGGATGAGACACAAAAGCAAATAAGGAATTAGAGAGAGAGATTTTGGGTTAGTCAGAGTTGGGAGATATGAGTCTGTCAAAGTTAGGAATATGAGGCAGATGTTAGGGTCAGCCAGGATTTAGATGTGTTAAATAACTAATCTTTGCCTATATGCTGAACTTTTTAATAAATTAATTTTTGTATCACACATTTGTACCAAGGGGAATAGGATGCCATTATTGGTGTGGATGAGTTCAGGCACGTTTTGTCTGTGGTGGCAACAGAGACTCAAGTGTGGTGGTGCCCAGTGGTGGGATTATACAAATAAAGCTTCACACAGTAATCACAAGGACATCTAGAAGGTCCACCCATTTGGTGCCACCCTGGTGGATCAGGAGGAGGCCCTCACATTCGTTGGCAGTGGTGGGACAAGGGGATGGTTCTCACAGACCCCACTGGCACCCCCTCACCTTTCCAGTTTTAGCTAAATCATGCACCCTTTTCTGCAAAACCTGTAGTTAAAAGCTTATCATATTCAGTGTACCCACACCCTTAGCACTCAAGCGCTGTGTTAAGGCCATTACTTCAGTTTTCAAAAAGCGCCAAGACCAAGAGAAGCTGCCCTGTCTTGCCCTGCTGGGGGTTGCTTTGTGCCTTCAAGTCTTTTTCGATTTATGGGCGATCGAAAGCGAAACACTAGCTCTTAGTGTTCTGGGGTCTTCGGCAACATTTCCGATGAGGGAGCGGCTGCTTTTTATAGGCGTCGCCCATTTTGTGAGTCACTGCGGTTCAACCGATGGAAAATGCGGGGAGAGGGTGATGCAAAAGGAAACAGAAACGGGGGTGCGAGGAGGAGGTCCACAAATGTGTGGAACGATAAAGACTTCAAGTCTCCCTATTCTTGTGGATTTAGGGATTTGATTCCAACTCGGAAAGGGCTGCTTCCGCCCCAAGCAACTGTTCCTCTGGGCAGGCTTTGTTTGCCCTGCGGCTTCTGCGCGATCGGAAGAATGGCTGCAGCCCCCGTGGAAAAAAAATAATGCCACCAAATCGCGATATACATACATCCCAGTGCGTACCAAGCGGGGGAAAAAAGAAAAGAAAGGAATCTTGGTATTCCGTTTCGCCCCCAGACGGCTCTCTCGCAGGCGGCGGCTCTGTCGTATGTAACACACCAAGGGGGGCAAAAGGTCTCCGATGGCCCGGGGGGGGTCTCCCCACCCAGCCTCCACAAATATTGCTGCTGCTTTATCCTCCTGCTCGGTTTTCCTCGCCCGTCGCGTTCTCTGACTGGCTGCGTAGTCCCAGCACACCGAAGACCCGCCTCTTGCGCTCACAACGGGCCTGAACGACTTTTCTCCGGCTGCTTTTTGCGCCGCCTCCTCCTACTTACTGCGGGGGAAACACGATGCCGGACGAGGCTCCACCGATCGGGGCTCCGCCCTCCGTCTTCCGTCGGGCCAGGGGACTCGCAGTCGGAGAGCAGCGACGGCCCTTTCGTGGTGGCGCCGAGAGACTCGTAAATGGCGGAGAGGAGAAGGTTCAGGAGGGCAGAAAGGCCGGGGGAGGTTGGAAGAGAAGCAAAATGAATCCATCATCCTTCGCGGCGGAAGGCAAAAAGGGAAAGCAGCCTCCCTTCCCCCCCCCCGTCCATGTTCCTGCAAAAGGAGGGCGTTTTGTTTTGTTTTCCCCCTTCTCAAGAAAGGAAAGAGGTCAGCTTGGAGCTTGCGCGTGCGGGCACACGCACGCTCTTTTTGCGGAAGGCGGGTGGGAAGCGCGCCTGTTTCAAGGGGCGGATCTCATGATGGGGGACCTTGTAGGACGCTGTAGGATGCGGCGCACTTCGTGTAGCGCCCCGCAGGCCGGAGAGCGGGATGCCGAGGAGAGAGGCTGACCGGCTGGATCTGCTCTCCCTCCCTTCCCACCTATTAGGGCTACGTTACTGCAAGGGCGGAAACCCTGCTGATGATCGGTTTCTTGGCTAAGCACTGACCACAACCACTTCAGCGGAAGGCTGCTCACCATGTCCTCACTTCAAGGGCATTATTAGATGTCTCAGCTTCCTGCAGTTTGCAGAGGAGAAATCCCTGAAACAGCAGACTGAGCACATCCACCCACAACCCTTGGTAGAGGAAGACTGTGGAGCAGGGAGGGAATTCAGGGAGCCCTCCTGATGTTACTGGACTGCACCTCCCCAAATCCCTCCCCATTGGCTATGCTGGCTAGGGCTGATGGGGCTTTCAGTTCAACAATATCTGGTGGGAGGGCACAGAATTCCCATCCCTGATGCAGGGAATAAGAGAGAAGTCAGCAGGGGCAGATTGGACTACAAGCTGGAGTTTAGTGAGAATCGAAAGTGGAACTGTGTCTGCACTGGGGTGGTGGGATGCGTGTGCCTTGCTATCAACACTCCCATTTGCACTCAACTTTGATATCTGTCCTGCCCGGAGATTTCATCCAAACCAGGCTTATTTCACATCTCTGAACCCCACAGGAAGATGCTGCGACCAGCACCTTGTGAAAAGGATGAGAGAAGCAATCAGTAAAAAGTTACCTTTCCCACCTTCCTATCCTCCTTTGGGAGTAGCTGCCCTGGTGAAACCTGGGAACTCTAGGCTTCTCCCTCGACCAGAGGTTTCCTCTTCTTTGGCTCAGCTTCCTCCTTTCTCACTTGCTGCTCCAGACTCCTGGAATTGCCTCCCTGAACATTTGTGGACTGCTCCTTCCCTCATTGTTCTTAAATCTCAGTTAAACAATTTTTTGTTTCCTAAAGCTTTTGGAATTGTAATATTGTTAAGCCACCTCTTGTCTCCAACACCTGGGTTGTTTCAGCACACACATTGCTTGCTAAAGAGGGAAAACTGTATTCCAACTGTCCTGGGTAAATAAAATAGCCACATAATAAAATGACAAAGAGTACTTATCAGAAGGAGTTGGAAAACTCACCAGTGATGATGATCATGATGAGGATGATGCAGCAGAAGCCAAATGTACTCAAGTACAGTTCCTCTTCAACTTTTCTTCATATACGCAAATTAAGAGAAAGAGAATCAATGAAAGGCCTAGCTGTTATTCCAAACTAGGGTGTATTCTGCATGCAAAATCCAAATTGTGCATACAAAATAAGCTATAACTTAGCTAGTTTTGTTAATGGTTTCTTCTTATTTAATTTACATTAGGTAATAAGGAATTCAGTACACTTACCCCTCCTGCATATGAATCTCTGGCTGCAGTTAATGTCATCTTGAAATGATTATCTGTTTTCTTTGTTTTGGTTTTCATCTATTATTACAAATCAAAGGGAAGAAAATATCAGTAGAAAATTACTCCTTACAAACTGAACTAGAGAAAGAATTTGTATATTTTATACGTATATACAAAATGCATAAAAAGATGGAGAACATACAGATTTGCCTGCGAACATATCCAGAACACCATCAGAACTTTTTTTTTAAAAAAAGTCTATAAACAAGTAAATTTAGCAGACACATAGGTGTTGTTCAGCATGTAAGGAGGTTATTTTGCAATTGTTCTATTCAAATTGCCACTTTGTCAGAACAGGAGAAGTACCAAGTAAGCTTTAGAGGGTAGTGGCAATTCTAAGTACGAGGCAATGGATTCAAGGGAGGATGCAACCCTGGCTGATGCCTCCTGTTCTTGAAATTAACTATTGGGTATATTTGACACCTAGTAATGCACTTGCTATTCCATTCAGACATTGTTACGACTAATTCAAAGCATCAGTGGTTCAAGATCCACCATATGCTCTTTGAATCCAACATTTTCTTTACAGGTATTAAAACTTGAAAGGATTGAGATGACCAACAAAGAACAACATGTGAGACTTCTCAGTTGGTCTGGATTCATCCTGATAGTGTTCCCCCTCCCACCACCACCACCACCAAGGACCAAATGAGTGAGTCTCCCTGGATTCACTGCCATTCCTGTTGAGGCAGTTGAGCTGATTACCAGGAAATGAACTGACTGTTCAGAATTGTCCCTGGGGCTTCTCACCCACAACCTGATCTCTAGGGAAAGCCCCTGTGATGTCATTAAATCTTATGTGTTATACACTGGCCACAGTAGCTCACAGCTTGTTATTTAAGCACAGAAAGAGAGAGAACTTATTTTCCTATTTAGAAATTAAGACAGAAGTCTGAGCTAAAGGGGTTCTTCTCAGGACAAAGTGAAATGAGGGCTTATGCCTTCCATAGAATCATAGAATCTTTGTATCAGAAGGGCCAGGCGGTTTAGCCTCTGCTGTGCAGGAATAGACAAGTAAAGCACTCTGGAAGGATGCTCATCCAACCTCTCTTTAAAGACCTCCAAAGACAGAGGCCCCCACCTTCCAAGGCAATCCCAGGATAGGGTTGCCCTAGGGCCATCATAACTCAGAAACAACTTGAAGGGACACAACAAGAAGACCAAATTTTTAGAATTACATTCATGTTTTTATGGGGTTTATAGCACAGTCAGCATGTTTTTATCCCCACATCTTCCAGCGACTTTGGCTGCCTTTCAACAAAAGGCCAACATCTCAACCTGTATAGTTTCTATTCAGCAGAGTAAAAGTTCACTTACCTTGCACTTCTCCCATCCCAAAGTGTCCGTTGCTGTTGGATTATTCCTCTGACTCACCTCCTGGATTTTCATTTATAAGTATTTCAATTTCTTCTCCAGCTACAGTGGGAAGGCTCTCTTGCGTTTCTTGTGTTCCCAGGTAATTCTTTTGGTAACCTTTAGGACAATTCATGGAAGGTTATTAAATATACCAACATTTTCACACAAAAGTTCTCACATATGAGCCCCATGCCATAGCTGGCCCTGAAGCACTTTTTGTATGCAGAGTGCAACCCTGGGGGGCCCACTCTCCCCCTCTCCATCTGCTATTTCCCCTCCTCCAAACAGTTTTACTCAGACCCTCCCCCAGCAATCCCAATGTAGACTAGAGTTTTTCCATAGCAGGAGATGAGGAAACCACAACCTGGCTCAGGATCACAGTGGGGTAGCTATGGGAGAGGCAAAATGAAGACAAGACCCCCAAATAGAAATTCTATGCCCCAATGAGATTTTCCTTTAGTCCCCAGATTTTTAGCATTGCAATAACTTAAAACTCCAATGAAAAGGCAGAGGCAAAAATGACCAAGGGAATGTAGACACAGCAAATGTAAGACTTCAAGGTAGGAACAATTTGCAGTGTCTCATTCTAGAAATTTGAGAACCAAAGGAATATTTCATGGAATAGCAGAATTCTTATTTGGGGACCAATGTTTTCATCTTGCCTTGCACGCGGTAGCTACATCCTGAGTATGTGCCTGGATTCAGCCCTGAATCTGGATGCTCAGGTTTTGCAGTACTGCTTTGTACAATTAAAACTAGTGTGCCAACTGCACTCATTCCTAGAAATGTCTGACCTGACCCTCTGACACCTGCCTCAGTTACCTCCTATGTGGCTCACTCTAATATACTTTCTGTGCGGCTGCCCTTGAAGAATGTTCAGAAACTGTAGCTGGTCCTCAGAACTGCAGCCAGCATGTTAACTGAAGTTGGAGGCAAGGAAGATACAACCCCTTCTACAACAGCTCCACTGGCAGCCAGTCTGTTACCAAGCACAATTCAAAGTGAGGATTATGACCTGGCAAACTCTCTGCAGCTGAGATCCAGGCCTTCTTCCCACAGGAGACTCTCCAAGCTCTCAGAACTATAAGGGAGGAGCTTCTCTTGATCCTGCCACCTTTTGCAGCAATGCAAGAAAGGATCTTCTTGGTGGGGCTCCCAGGCTGTGGAACTCCTCCTACTGGGGCCAAGATTGGCCCCCTCTTTACTCTCTTTCAACTGGTAGACATTTTACACTGTCTTTTAACTAACTGCCTGTTGCAAAAGTGGCTTTTAATGAGAAGCGATGTACCTTTGGGTCTAAATGCCCTAAAGGCACCATATCCTGGCTGATCTTGGAAACTCAGCAGGGTCAACCGTAGTTAGTACTTGGATGAGAGACCACCAAGGAATATCAGCTGCTCTATGCTATATTTCAGAGGAGCAACTGGCAAAACCACGTCTGAGTATTCCTCACCTGAGAAAACCCTATGAAATTCATAAGTCAATAGGTGACTTGAAGCCAGTTGTGCACGCACACACACATACTTTTATTCTTGTGCTTAAAGTGCTTTCAGACAGTTTTAAATTAAAGCCACAGGTTTTAAAACACATTTATACAGCTGTGGAAGGAGGAACGTGTGGCTTTAACATCACCACCTCAATGCATTTGAGGAAGTGGACTGAAATGCACAAAAGCTCATGCAGGACTTTACGGACCCCCTGTGAGGACTCCCCGGATCCCAGTACAAGAACCACTGCCACAGAGCTACTGTGATACTTTGAGAGCTCCCATGGTGGAGTGGTTCCAGCGTTGGACTGTGATCCTAGAGATCAGAAGCTCCATTCCCACTTCGGCCATGGAAACCCACTGCGTGATCTTGGGTGGATCACATAGTCTCAAGGGTCGTCATAAGTAGGAAACGACTTGAAGGCACGCAACAATTGTAATCCTTCTTTAAAATATATACACACAAGCACACGGAGTTTGGTGAAGGGTTTCTGACTTTTGCAAAACTTACGCAAGCACATACCAACGCCTTCCCGTCTCCCTTTTCTGGTATCCAAAATTTCTCTTTGCGGATTGGGAATGTTCTGCCCTTCTCTGCAGCAGAAAAACATAAAACGCGCCCCCCACCCAGAGCCAGCATTTCGGTGCCAGAGAGAAAGAAGACCAGGAGAGGGGGACAGGAAGAGAAAGAAGAGACTGTCCGCTGGCGCGCAGCCTCTTCCGTCCCGTCCCCCTTTTCAAGCCAGGAGCCACCCACAAAGGCGGAGCGACGCCCCAGGCCCAGCTCTCTCTCCCTGCTACGCGTGGCAAGGATGGGGGGCTTCCGCCCCCCAGGCCGAGGAGAAGGGCCGCGACAGCGCCTGGTGCTGCCCGGGCTCTCTTCGGGCCTGGAGGCGGCTTGGCTCGCAGGCACTGGCGTTTGGGAGAGCCTGGCCACGCCGCGGAGCCCGAGCGGTGTCCCAAAGAAGTTCCATCCCCTGGAGCTCACGCGAATTCAAGTAGATGAGCATTTTACCAGTACATTACAGACAAGGAACCACGGAGGGCGGGCAGGGACGTGTTTTCCCTTTGCGCGCACACAGCAGCCTTTTCCCCTCTTCTAAGCGCTCACCGGAGTCGGGAGGACATCCGTTCTCCTTCTCCCGCCTTTAGATTTGCCCAGTGAAATCCAACTCACCCGCGCGCAGCTCTAAACACCACCGAGCTTTGGAGCAAAAGGGTGACGCTCGCTCTGAAAACCGACCCAGGGAGTCTTCTGCCTCCTTAACTCCACCGCCTTCCTTCTGCCGCTCAATCCTTCCCCACAGAGACCAGGGGGGCCCGTCGACCCTCCTGTCCTTTGGAAGGCCGGTGAAGACAACTTTGCGCCGATCCTGTGCAGCTTTTAAAGCGGCATAGTTTTAATGTTTTGAATCTATTTAATATTTTTAATACTAATATTTTAATTGGCAATTGGTTTAACTTCATAAATTGTTTAATATTTTTTCAAATTTTATATTTTCGAGTTCCGGGGTGGAAAGAAAGAAAGAAAAGAAAGAAAGAAAGAAAGAAAGAATAATGTTATCACCCCCGCAGCCAATTAGGAGCCTGAAATTGGGAAACTTCTCCCTCCATCCGCGAAACTGTGCATGACACAATCGGCTACATGAAGCAACAAGAGTTATCAACTGCTGGGATTGGCCTGAGTTCCGGCCTTGAATTGCAGAAGGAAACGGCTATTATTTCCTCCCTGGCCAGTTTTCTTTGGGTAAACTGGCCAGAAGGAAACGATTAAAATGTCCTCGGCTTCAAGACTTTGTTCTTTGGTGATTTATTGATTGTATGACTTCCGATTTACGCTAATTTTTTATTGTCTTTGTTATTGCTGATGTGCGCCTTCAGGTTGACTCCTGACATAGGGCAAACCTATCAGAGGGTTTTCTTGGCAGGATTAGTTGAGGTGGAATTCCCCATTATAACGTCGAAGGCTTTCATGGAACTCCAGCTTGGAGTGCGTGAGGGAGCGGAGCGGGAGGGGGGCTACGGTGCGTGTGGACGTGGCCTCTTCAGAGGATCTGGAGACATGGAGGTGGAACGGAGTATACATACTTGTATGATCCCTCGTGGGAAGGATTTGCCTTTGTGATGTAGCTGGCCCGTTGGACAAGGAGTTTGGAAGACCAGGTCTACACCTCTGCTCAGACATGGAAACTCCCAGGGGATCATGGCCACAGAGGAAGGCAAGGGTAAACTTTCTCCGAAAAAGTCTGGCCAAGAAAACCCCGGGATAGAGTCCCGGCCAGTCCGAAACAGAGCACATCAAGACCAGCAGGGTTTCTGCGTACCGCCTTGCCGCTCCCTGGAGGAGACCGCGCTCTGTGTGGAGACGCTCTTGTTGCTGCTGTTGTGAGTCTTCAAAGTGGTTTCCGTGAAGAATCATACAGGAGATTTTTCTCGCCTTTTTTTTGCTCGAGGAAAATTATCACAAAAAATCGTAATTTAGGATAAGCTGCTCCCCTGCGAAACCCTGTGGAGCTTCCAGGATCCTTCCCGGGTGGGGCTGCCGTGGGAGCTGGGTGCCGGCCTCGCAGTCTGAAGCTGGGCAATAGACATCTTCCTTTGAAAGAGGCTTCCCTGCCCTTTTCTCTCTCTTGGGGGACCTGGACCCCCCAGCCGCCCTCTGCGCTCCTCCCCTCTACGGAATCGCTCCGGCTCTGCTCGCTTCCAGCCTCCGGATTTCGTTTCTGTGGAAGCGCCCCCGAGACATGGGAAAGACTCGCGTGTGAATGAAAAAAAATACTTGGGCCCAACTTCCATCAAACACATTCTGCTCCCGACTCGGAACCTGGGTTTAAATCCAAGGACTCCCTTCCAATTAAAGGAAACCTATGGAATCAATGGACATTCAGTAGGACTACCCTCGTGGAAGCTCCATTGAATCAGAGATTGTACTCCTATCGGATTAACAATTGAACGTAGACCTGAGGATGCTTCTACGTACTACGGCATCTTCTTTAACAGTAAGCGTGTCCATTCTCGCACGGACTTTACAGGCAGCCACAGCAGAACCCCCGGATTATCAGTGTCACGGGCGGCAAGACAGCACTTCCTCCCGCAACCGGCCTGGGGAACTTTAAACGCCTTTCTTTTTCTGTAAGACACGCGGAGGGAGGCAGGTCCAGTCCGTCAGCGCCCAGAGGCTGCGTCTCCACGGCCGGGCGGGGATTCCTCGTCCTCCGGCGCTCAGACCCCTAGGCCGCCCGCTTCCCTTAGTCGCACCTCTGAACTTCTTACCAAGGAGCGAACTCTCGGGATTCCAGGTAACCCCTAAAGTCCCTCCCGTGCGCTTAACTACTCCGCACCCACAAAAACGGAGCCCCTGTTCCCTGGAAAGACTTTTATGCATCCCTTCCATGAAACAGCCTTCCTAGTCTGGAAACGAAAAGCTGATCAAATGCATTGCGGAGGAAGGGTAAAAATAATCCCAAATGTTTTAGAAATGTGCCCAAGCACCGGCTTTTAAATGGGGAAAAAGGGGGGAAGTGATCGCGGCGGGAGAAACAAAGAAACATATTGTGCTGCTTTGCTTGGGGGGAAAGCAGGACCTCAGGCACCGCCACTGGTCCGGCCCGGGTCTGTCAGCTGCCGGACGGAGGCAGAAGGATCGGACCCCTCCCCACCTATCTGAAATATCCGCCCAGGAATCGGGAGCCACGTGGGGAAGCGGGTTGGGTTTTGGACGACGGCTCTGGAGACCACGGTTCCAATCCCTCCTGGAGCGGGCGAGGGAGGGCCAGGAGGGATGCGACGGACAGAGAGACAGAAACGGGAGGGGCGTCCGCACTCTCCTGCCCGCCGCCCTCCGGCTTCCTCATCGCCTGATCAGTAACGTTTGGGAGGAGGCGGAGGGGGAGGCAGAGGCTGGCGGGGGGTGCCTGGCTTGAGATGGGCTGCTGATGACAGGCTCTCGTCCAGAGGGTCGCCAACAATCGAAGGCGACTTGCCGCTTATTAACAACAAGAAAAAGCAGGTCTGCTCGGCCGCCCCCTCCCCGTCCTTCTATCGGCCCAGAGGTGGCTGACGTCACGCCAGCCCGGTGGGCTTTTCTCCCCTCTCAGACCCCCCCCCGCCAAGATGCCTTGGGCGCAGCGCTCTGTCGCAAAGGTAGGGGCGCCTGGTGCGGGGCGGCCGGAGATTCCAGTCGCGGGAGGGGAGAGGCAGGACGTCTAACTTCGTCCCCTCTGAAAGACTTGGCGTCCTCCCCTTTGTAGAGGTCACTTTTGATGATGGCAGCTCCCCATCATTATTCCCATCGTGGAATTCCTTGGGGAATCTCTGTGTGTGGGACGAGCTAAGCCAGAGGTGGGGAACAGGTGGCTGGCTCTCCAGCGCTTGCTGGCCTATAAGTCTGCTCCTCCCTGACTTTGCTGAGGCTGCCCAGAGGCTTCATGCAGAAAATGAGCGGGGGGGGCAGGCAGTGGGCCTGCTATTGCCCCTTATAAAGACCCCTTATCTTGCCCCAAGCAGAGCCACTCGGGTGAGAAGGGAAGTAGAGGCCATGGTATGCAAGGAACAGAGGAAAGAGGGTGGGCAGGGCTAATCTGGCTTGGTTGACCCCCCCCCCCCATAAAATATATTTGAACAGAAATGCTGCTTCACAGCTGAGCAGCAGCAAATCAGGTGTCATAAAGTCCACCTTTTGCCAAAGCCTCTGGTGGGTCACGGGTGACTTTGTGTCTCCTCCTCTTCCAGCTGCAGGGAAGCCCAAGATCTCTCTGCTGCCAGAGGACATGCAAGTCTCCTCCTTTTGCTCACTTGCTTGCTATTTGGAATGGAAGGCTCTGGCACCAAGGACTGCTGAACACAGCAGCATGGTAAGGAAAATCTGGACTGTGGTTTAACTGCCTGGGTCCTTGATCCTTTAAACAGGACCTCTCCCTAGAGACCCCTGCCCATCTGGCACCCCAATTCTGGAAAACCTTCACTGGCCTCATTTCTGCATTAGTGAAACATGGCTGGTTATTAAAAGGTTTGGAGTCTAATTACTGTTATCCAAGTTATATGTGGACATGACTTTAATAGTTTTAATTTAATATGACTTTAGACACAAGATAGGGTTTGGGTTTTTTTTGTTAGTTTTAAATTATTTAAAAAGAATTTATTGTAGGTTGCCCTACAGTCTTTGAATACATAGAGTGAGAGATAAATACTTTAATCCTTTTTCAAAATGCTCCCTGCTAGGCCACAATATAGGAGTTATTTCAACTTTACATCTTTGCTAAATCAGTCTGTGCATTCAAATCCACCCCTCTTTGATGCCTGAATGACTGGTGGGAGAGGAGGAGGCATGAGCAAAAGGATGACTTTATTTTTTGTAGTAGCTTCCTTAGCTACTGCTTTTACCTCAGCTGCTGTGGGCCTGATTTGGTTGATATTAGGAAAGGCAGGGACCCTTCCTGCTACTCCTCCATGCAATGCAAGGTCCCTGAAGCCCGATCCCTATTGTTATTCTTATTTATTTGTATCTCACTTTTTTTCACCTTTACTCCAGGTAAAAACCAATACAGATTAAAAACATATGAACACATATGAACACATCTTATACACAAAAGTTTTTAAAAAAATAATAATCTACAGAATTGAAATCATTTAATTAAGCAACATATGTAAAGTCGAAAGCTTTCATGGCTGGACTCCATAGGTTGTTGTGGGTTTTCCGGGCTTTGAGGCTGTGTTCTGTTAGTATTTTCCCTGACATTTTGCCTGCATCTGTGGCTGGCATCTTCAGAGGATCCTGAAGGCAAAACATCAGGAGAAAATACTAATCGAGCATGGCCTCAAAGCCTGGAAGACCCACAACAACCTACAAAAGACATATGGCTTTTAAAAATCTGCAGAACAGCACATCATTAAAAGCCGTTTATAGCTGATTCCTAAAAATCTGAAGGAATAGGAAAGTTTTCAGTTTTTGGCAGAAGGAGAGAAAGAGAGGGAGAACCAAAGTCTGAGATCAGCCACCAAGAAGGTCCTCTCCCTTGTTCCCACCAAATGTGCCTGGGAGCACTGCAGTACACAAGTATTAGCAGAAACTTAATTGAGTATTGGATCATTTGCTCCATATAATCTGAGTGGGCCCCACAAGAACAGAAGGGAAAGTCATTAAAATAATCAGAATAGTCCGTAAACATCAGAACAATATGAAAGGTTTCATTTTTGGTGAAGTTAAAGCAGGACTAGAGCTAGCAAATTCCTCAATGACAGACTCCTTCAGATATCTGCCACTTTCTGCCTTGTCAACACCATGGTAATGTTCTGAGGCTTCAAGTGCCACGTAAGGGCCCTTTCTCACTGCTTAGTGGTAGTACTGTGATTCCATGTGAACTGTCATGGTTCCTTCCTGTGAAATCCTGGGATTTACAGTTTAGAGAGGGGCATGTACAATTCTGAGCAAGAAAAGGAGAGAAGAGCAGAAGTAAAAGCAGGGCCGGTGAGAACGATGGGGATTCTTACCAGACAAGGCCGTAAGAAGTTGGGCCTGTCACTTGATTTTATGGATTCCTCTTTTAATAAAAAGAACCAAACAAAACAAATGGAACAATCTAAACAACTGAACCAAACAAAAATTTCCACATACTTTTCTCCAATAGTAAAAATAAACGATCCAGGTCCAGACCTGCCCTCAGATACAGTGCTAGATCGGACATTAGAGCACAGACAGCTTCTGTTTGATCCATATAATGTGAGCAATATAAACCTAGCAGAGGAAATCTCTCTGGCTATGAATAATGAAAAAGCCATGTCCTTAGATGACCAGAGAAGTGAAATTTCTCTAGAACCAAGGAATGACAATGTGAGTACACCGGTGAGCACTATATCTCAGAGCGGAATAAATCAGGATAGAAAGATGCTAGTGACCATAGCAGACCTGCAGGGATATGCCAATGATATAAACAAGGATTTACGATCAATTAAGACCTATCTGGCTGAATGTAATGGTTTGCTCACAGTTATTACCGAAGTTTTAGTAAAACTGGAATCTACATGTGAGAGAAAGCAACTAACCCCTGAGGATCATTCGTCATACTCTTTCAAGCAAGGAAAAAAACTTAATAAATCCAACAGGAAGACATCTAACCAGAATCAGGAGCTTCCTCAAAAGGAAACTAATATGACAAAGAAAACTAAGAATATCAAAAGATCAGTGAAACAGGGCAGATCAAAAAGGACCTGTGAAAGGATGAACTTTCAAAAGTTGTATAATTTGCTGAAGAAGAATCTAAAAACAACAAGGAATCAAAAGAAATCTACTAAATGTCAAAAAATTAAGGAAATAACAACAAACCCTGTAAAAAGGAATCCGAATATTAGGCATGAAGATCTCATGGATTCTCCTTGGCCTTTATATACATGTGACAGTAGAGGAGATTGTGACAATCGAGACCCTTGGGAGAAAGCTCTTAAGAACAGTGTATACCACAAGGGAACAAAAGCCTCTCAAGAGGAGAATTCCCAACTAACAATTTCACAGGGTATTATAGTAAACAAGACCTGGAGTTTGACCTTACCTAAACAAAAATTGGTTATTAATAATTACCCCAAACCCTGGGGGACATTATCTCAGTTCAAGAGAAAGAAACGTCTCTTGCACACCTTAAACCAGTTAGCAGATAGGCTGCTAACTTTGGCAGAGATTGAGCATATAGAACATTTATTTTACAACTATACTCACGCTCGAACTGTAATAACCTTCTCATGTGAGTGGTCAACTAAGAAGGTATATTTTCTTAGGGGTAAACTTTTAAATTGGGGTATGATTGTCTCCCGATACTTTGAAAATAAAGCATCTCCAACTCCACTAATTAAATATTCCCCTATTAGTGAAATAAATCATAGCACGTCAGCTAATCTTATTGATCTAACAGAGTCCGAAATACGTATTCCTCAAGAGAAATTAACAACGATAGACTCTCCTGTTGAGATACAGCCATCTAACTCATTTAAAGAACTAAATTTTGATGAGGAAGAAGCACGTTTGAAAACTTTTCAAGCTTTGCCAACAATGCCTCAATTTGAGATTATAAATAGGTTAACTCTTTTGAGAGATACCTTACTCAGTATCATGACAGTGGGAAAATAGGAAAGTCAAAATTTAATGACCTGGAGTCAAATCTTGCTATATTTGAGAAGGAGAAAGATAGAGAAAAGGACTGGTTCCCTCAGGATCCAAGAACTATGCATTGTACTGATGACTTGACTGTAACCAATTATAACAAGGACCCACCTGATCTGCCAGTGGTGGAAGATCGTAAAAAAGATACAGACACAACTAGTAAGCCTGGGGCCGGAGGACCATCTGCGAGGGAGAGACATCTTTTGAATAATGGATCAGTATTTTATGATGAAAACAAAACTCTGGTGAAGATGGATAAAACAGATTGACAATCAAGTAATAAAGGGAAGACCTTCAAACTGACTAATACATCTGGTTTCCACTGTTCTCCTCTTATTGTTCAAGTTACAAATTCGCCTCCATCAAGAAAGCCTCAGATAAATTCCCAGGTAAATTTTATATCCTGGAATATAGCTGGGTGGAATGCCAAATCTAAAGATGCTGAGTGCATTAATTTTTTGCAAGATTTTGACATAATAGCTATTCAAGAGACATCTTACCCATCAAATCTGGACTTAAATGGCTATGTCACCATGGATCTACCTGCGGTATCCCTTAGGGGCAAAGGGAGACCTAAAGCGGGACTGGCCATTTTGATTTCTACTTCTCTCCAAGCTTGTAGTAGACGTTTACCATACTGTGGCCAGACGGCCATGGCATGTTTGATTGATTTTAGCTTTGTATCTTTAGTGCTTGTCAATGTATATGTCCCTCCAATGGCTACAAAAGAAGAAATTAATCAGGAGTGGGAGAACCTAGAAAAATATATAGTTAATTTGAAAACACAATTTCCTAAAGCACATTTATGTGTAATGGGGGATTTTAATGCCAGGATTGGCCCCAATAATGCAACACTTTTTTTACACCGAGACTGGCATTTTAGTGAATTGGAAGATTATGTTTTGGACTGCAAAAGACACTCTAAAGATGCAAAGATTAATTATGCTGGTATAAACCTTGTCCAGATGGTAGGACGTCTTGCCTTAAAAATAATTAATGGGGATCCACAATTTGAAACACATGGGGAATACACGTACATATAATCAACAGGCAGCAGTACAATTGACTATTTATTAGTCTCTTAAATCTAGTCACAAATTTATAACAAAATTTAATGTACTAGATAGAATTGAAAGTGACCATCTTCCCCTTTCTTTCACAATTAGATTCCCTATCAGTGCCCAGCTAAAACCTCATTACCAGCTGAACAGTTCAATAGTAAAAGTTAGAAATAAAAGACTGAGGTGGTCTGATAATATGAGCAGTAAAATCTCAGAAATTTTAAACTCACCCACATGTAATCATATTAAAAACTGCATCATTGAATCACAAGATACGCAGCCAGTTTTGGAAAATTACTCATTGCTCCTTACAGTGTTGGCTACAGCCCTGAAGAGCATGGAGAATAGACCCAGAATTTGTAGATATAATAGGACAGGTTTGGATAAAGAATGCTTTGAGACCAAAAATGCTTTAAGGAATTTGCACCATCAGTATAGGAGGGATAATTGTAGAGTCCTGCCTAAAACTTATTATAACATAAAGAAACATTACAAAAAATTGTTGATAAAGAAAAACAGAGAATTCAGACAAAAGCAATGGTCAGCATTAATTGATGCCTCCCTGCACAAAAACACCAGGCAATTCTGGGCTATTGTAACAGGCATGCTAGGTAATATGGAGGGCTCACCACACTGTAATATACCCCCACATACATGGGAAAATTATTTCTCTACCCTATATAGAGGAAATGGGGAGCATGAGGCTGAAATATCAGAAATATCCTCATCCATTATGTCAAGCTTACTTGAAGCTCCAGAATGGCCACCTGTGACCCAACATGAGATAAAATCTTTAATAACTGGACTTAGATCTGGTAAAGCCCCAGGCCCTGATCTAATTATGCCTGAATTGTTAAAAACTAACATCACATGGTGGGCACCTCTACTGGCAACTCTTTTCACTCATATCAGTCGATCAGCGCAGTTACCAAATAGCTGGTCCCAAGCTATCATTATACCTATATATAAAAAGGTCATAGGATCAATCCATCAAATTACAGACCCATCAGTCTATTGTCAGTAGTAGGCAAAATATACAGTCATTATCTTAACAACCGACTAATAGACTGGATAGAGGCTGAAGGGGTTATCGGGAATGAGCAGGCAGGTTTTAGAAAGGGAAAGTCAGTTATCGATCACCGTATGGTTTTGAACCACCTGGCTGAGAAGTACTCTGGTGCTCAGAATACTAACTTGCATGCCGCTTTTATAGACTTAAAATCGGCTTTCGACTCAATCTCTAGAAATAGACTCTGGGCCAAACTCTATGCTTCCTCAATTGATAAAAGGCTTCTTTGGTTAATTATGGATTTATATAGAAATACTACAATTCAAGTAAGAACTGGCTTACAAGGTAATCTTACTAATCCTATCCCTACTGAAAGAGGTGTCCGTCAGGGATGCATCTTGGCACCTACACTATTTAACCTATATTTAAATGATTTAGCTGTACATGTTTCATCAGAAGCCTTTCACCCTCCAAAACTGGCTGCGGCAAACATTCCCTTACTTTTGTATGCGAATGATGCGGTTCTCCTTTCTTACACCAACGTCGGATTAAGACGCCTGTTGAGAGCTTTTACAAATTACTGTGAGGAAAATCAACTAAATATTAATTACAGCAAATCTAAAATTATGATTTTCTCTAAAAAGCAAATCACAATAAATTGGGTAATAAAGGGCAAGAAAATTGAGCAAGTTAAATGCTTTAAATATTTAGGCATTACTTTTCAAGCTTCTGGGGCTTGGAAATTACATCGGGAAGCAGCTGTTCAGTCTGCAAATAATAGAAGTAAAGCTATCATTCATTTCTTTTACACGAAAGGAGGCCAGTTTATACCTGCAGCATGTAAGGTGTTTCAAGCAAAGGTTTTATCTCAACTGCTATTTGGAATACCACTGTGGATTGTGGGTTTTTCTCCATCAGCAGAATCTGTGCTATCAACTTTTCTCAGGAAACTGTTTGGGGTACCAAATTGTGTACCATCAGCAGCACTACGTGTAGAAGTGGGCTGCTCATCATTAGAGTGTACCGCCTGGAGATGGGCACTGGGATATTGGTTGAGACTCCTTTTTGCAGGCCCGGGGACTGGCTATATTAGCATTATAAAGAGAGACACATATAAAACAAAATTGTTTAAAGCTATTAATGAAAAATTTCAGAGATTGGGTCTCTCAGATAGCTTCCTTCTTACACTTAATTTGCCCACAGCAAAGTTAATCCTTGCACAAAGAATTAGGGATATCAACATCCAATACTCCTTATCTGCAGCACGTACTACTTGTTCTCCTAGTAATTTAGGTTTGTCATCTGATCCAAATGTGGGGGCAACCTATTTAAAAAGTTTGAATATTCCAAAATATCGCTGGGCATTCAGCAAAGCCAGATTTAATGTAATTCCATCAGCTATATTAGAGGGTCGGTTCCATCAAATTGAATACAATGAGCGTGTGTGCCCATGTGGAACAGGAGTAGTAGAATCTCTATCACATGCCCTTTTTTTCATGTAATTTTTACAAGGATAACAGGTTAAAATTAATAACACCAATACTGAGTAAGTTTCCAGGAAGAACTCTGGATTGGTATCTGAGGTATCTTTCAAAAGATACTGAAAAAAAGGTAACAGAGGAAGTGGCAAAGTTTATCTATTCTGCTATTAGAACTTGCAAAGTTATGTTACAATTGATAAATTGATTGGGAACAGCTAAAGAGTAATCTAGATAAGAACTTCTTCTGGATGAGAGTCAAGTAAATGAAAGGATGCCCTGCTCGGGAAGAATGTTTACTATGCTATGGAAGAATGTTATTTGTTATGAAAGTGATATTTATTTTATTCTGTTTTTTAAAATTATATTAATAATTTTAATATGATTAAATACAGTTATAATTCTAGCAAATTTTTAACATATTATTATAAGTGCATAATATTTGTATGCGCACTGTGTAGTGTAGTGTATATTTGGTGTACTGTGAATTGTATTACATGTATTGCATATGCTCTGTAACATATCGTATATTTATATGCAGTTTTAAGTATTGTTTTAAGAAGTTTTTATTGCCTCATGGTCTGTAGACTGTAATAAAGGCACTGACTGACTGACTGAATTCTGAGCCAAAAACCTCTACCAGAATGCAAGCCTCAGGATTCCATAGGATGGGAATTAAAGCAGAATTATCACGCTAAAATTGTATACTGTGAAAGGGCCTTGAGTCTATGGGACAGCAGGAGATGAATGTGTAAAATGGCTGCCTTTTGTCCATCCCATCTATACAGCAAAGTGGGGAAGAGAAGGGAGGGTGAAGGGAAGAGACAGATTAAAAGGGAGAAGGAGTGCTTTTGCTTTGCAGAGCATGGAACACAGTGTCAAGCTTGTCTCTCACGGCTCATTTTTCTGTGTTTTGCTTGAAATGCAGCGCTCTGTTTTATGAAGGAGACTCAGTTTTTATGAAGGAGACTCCATTTGTAGTGCTGCCTCTGAACTTCTCACTAGGATTCTCAAGCAGAGAAGGCCTTTACCCATATACTTTCTGGGAAGTAAGTCCCACTGAGCAAAGTAGGAATTAATTCTCTAAGAAAATATGAACGAGGGAGGCTGTAATATAGAATATAATACACAAATGTACACACACACATGCACACACTCACATATGTACGAAAAATTAAAATAACCTGTGCATACCTGTCATCCAAAACAAAAAGATGCTGCTTCTTTGAAGAAGTCAGTCTGCAGATTAACCCATAAAGATAATTCCATTAATCCAGGAGTAACCATTGGAAACTGATCTGTAATTGTCCATCAGGTTTGTACTATTTATTAAGTTTCAGGCTGGTTTTTTTTGGCTCTGGGTTCATCTGCCAATGACTGCTGTGATCCAGGCAGGAGCAGAGTATGAAAATTCCAGACTTCATTGTCCCAGATGAACAGTTAGGAAAGCCAGGTTGGACTCCTTCCATTCTGTTCTTCATAAGATCATACCAGAAGAAAGCATTATATAAAATCCAATGCAATGAATAATTCCTTCTTGAGGCTGTCCCAGGACTGTTTAGCAATCTGGAATGAGAAGATAAAAGAAACATGTTGGAAAACAGTGGAGATATATGAGAAAACTGATGACAGAATGTTATTCTAACCATGATTGACTTATCTTTCCTGTAATTTACAACTCATGTTTTTTTTTTTCCAGTGGCAGTTAAAGGCTTCTATTTCAATGAGACAGTGAATCTACACCAGGATTTAGTCTAAACTTTAAAGGTTGAAAGGCACCTGAGGTCAGACTAAAGCACAGAGTAGGTTCACCAGTCCACTTTCATGGAGTGGGGAATCCACTTCTGTTTTGTTTGTGCATATTGGAACTCTTTGGCAGAGATGCTCACAATCCTTGCCTGCTTTGTAGAAAAAATCAATTGTGAGCAGACCAGAACAAAACAAAACAAAATTATCAACTATTTGTTTAACTCTACCCTGGCCTTAAGAGGGTAGCAGCAGGAAATACTTAAAGCAGTATTTCCTTATTCAATGTCTATATTAGCTTGAATAGAACTCTGAAAATTCCCTTTTTTGGACTAAAACTTGCAAAATCCTCCAGCAGGCATGGTTAGTGGTGTGGTAATTGGCCATGCTGGCTGGAAGATTCTAGGAGTTGTAATACACACTTTTGTAACTTTTCTAAGGTCTTGCCTAACAGTTACCTAAACTTTCTAAGATTTGAGTTTGAAAAGAAACATTCCATCATAATGCCTCTAAATCAAATATCATAACCAACCAGACAACAATGATGTATTTATAAGCAGAGCCTTTGAAAATCCAGCATACTGATCTTTTTCCAGGGATTAAATTCCAGTCTAGATATACTCACTGTGGATCCACTGTAAATTAGAAATCTTAAGCTAGTCGTACCTAAAGTAAGTTATGGTTGCCTTAAACCCTGTTAATTTTATTGGGTAGTTGTGCCCATTTCATTAGAATGGAGCATAGACCAACTGCTTGCATCCCATACTTGACACTTGCAAACCACACAATAAAAACCCTTTGGCCATGGGTGATTCTACTTTGGGGGACACAGGGGGCAAATACCCACTAATTCCTAACACTCCTCTCAACCATTACAGGCATACAAGGTACACTTAGAATTTGCAAAGAAGGAGGTTGGTTAGGAAGCTAGATATCATTGATTCTACCTCTGGTGACTTCTTGGCTTCACTTCCTCCCATCAGCATCAGCTGTTGACACTATTGGCTATTTTAGTCATACACTGGCCAGCATCCTATTAGTGATACCTGCAAATCTAAGCCCCATGTATGTCTGCTATGTCTTTGGGGACAGGGGGAAAGGTCATTGTGGAGGTTCTTATTCTCTCCCTCTCTCTTTTTAAACAACATAGGTCATCCTCCAGATTGCAATCACCTCTCTTCCACGGCTGTTCGGTGGCTGGTGGAGAGTGAGGGGGAACCAGTGAAGCACCTGGTTGTGTCCCCATAATCACATACACAATGACTGCATAATCCACTGAGACCTCTCTGGCATTTCTCAGGGCTTGGTTTTGCCCCCTGGGCTGTTCAATATACAGTCAGTCCTCCTCATTTGTTGGTGTTAGATGCACAGGACGACTACAAAAATGGAAAAACCACAAATATCGAAAGGGGTGTGTGTGGGGAAAATACATGGTGGAGCGAGTGAATACCCAGGGTCCAAACCAGGTCAGGAAAAGGAGAGAGACAAGGGGTGGGTCAGCATGGGGGTGCTATACTTCCTCTCTTTCACCTGTCTCCTTCCTTGGGTTTAGGGAGTACATCGGGAGAGGGTTTGTTGTGCTGAGAAATCAGGGTGTGGGCTGTCCTTAGCTGGCCCAACAGTGGCTGGTGGAGGAGCAGGACCAGAGGCAGGCTTTTAAAGGGCCATGTGACCTGATTGGAGCTGCCAAGAGGGAAGATTTCCCCAGAAAAGAAGTGCTTGAGTTGAGGGGGGCTTGACTTGGGAGAAACTCACAAATAATCAAATCTGCCAAAGTTAAACATGTGAATGTTGAGGGACCACTGCATATGTGAAACTGTTGGGAGAGGTTATCCAAAATTTGGGGTTTTGGCATTACCAACATGCTGATCACATTCAGCTCTGTGTCTCCTTTCCACTTAACTATAAGGAAGCTGGCTCAGAGCTAAGCAGTGCCCGATACCAGTAACAGGATGGATGAGGGCAAAGGAACTGAAGCTTAATCCACACAATTGAAAGGTGTACCTGGACAGCTAAAAGGCAGATCAGGGAATAGAGATTCAGTTTGTGCTGGATGAAATCTGAGTTTCATACCTTGGGTGTATTTCTGGACTCCTAGGTTGCCTAGGTTTCAGCAGTGGTCACGAGTGCATTTTCACATTTAAAACTTGGGTGCCAGTGATGCCTGATCCTGGACATATGGCTACAGTGTCACATGGCTTGATTATATGTATTTTGGATTCTGTAACACACTCTATGTGGGGCTGCCTTTGGAAACTGTTAAAAAACCTCAGTGGGTCCAAAATGCTGTGGCCAGAGCACTGACCAAGATTGATTACAAGGAACATGTAACTCCCTTGTTGGAACAACTTCACTGGCAATCAGGTGGTGTTTTGTTTTTGTTTTGTTTTTTGTGGTTTTATACCCCTGGGACCCCCTGGAGTCCATGTCCTGGGAACCTAATTATTTTATATAAAAATATAGTGAGCCATGGAGAGATATACCGGAAGGACACGTGGACAGAAGATCTCTGTTTTCTGTTTTACATCCTGGGGTATCTGACAAATGGCTAATAGGCCACTTGAAAGGAGTTTCTGCAGTGATCAGGCAACAATTACTCTCTGAGAAAATAAACAATGCCTGGAATGTGACACTTTGAAGCAGGCATGCAATTCTGGAGAGAGATACTGATCTGGCAGGAAACTACAAGGATGTTTTGGTTGTATTTTCTGTGAACTAAAAAGAAATATTCCATCTTCATAAAAAGATGGAACATCTGGTTTTTCCCAGGGCATGGTTCACAATATATATCTAGACACAGTTCCTTTTTTGGGGAAGTTCTGTTTGGAGGTTTGGAGTTGTAGGTTTGAATGCTTAAAGCTTTCTCTCAAATCTGCAAAACAATGAAGTTTGTAAACTCCCCTCACCTCTTCAAGGCGTGGCTGAGTTTGTTTCTTCCAGCTGAAGACTTCTGGATTCGTATCAAATCTTTTATGTCTCCTTTTCTTTCATTCCTAATTTCCCTCTTTTTCTAACTTTCTATATAGTCTTGTATGCTTGCAGTGTGTGTGAAGATGAGTGAGTGATAGTATGAATTTTAACTTTCTATAATCTATTAGCTCTTGAGTGAGTGTGGGTGTATATTAGCTTAATTACAAACTATTGTTAGTCAATAAAAGTTATTCGTTGTATCTCTTTGTGTGATTTCTGGCCTTACCTGGTACACATTGGGTTAAAGATCCTAAAGCCTGTCCTCTGTGCATAGCTAAAGCAGTGCAGAGCTAATTTTTCTCCATAAGAGACAAATTTTGACAGCTTTTGGGAATCCTTTAAAGAAGTCTCATCAAACAGGGTAACAGTGGGCACAGTTCAAAGTGTTAGTTACTTCCTATAAAGGCCTATATTGATTAGGTCCAGACTATCTTAAAGACCTTATCCTATCTATATGAGCCTGCCCAAGTTGTAGATCCTGGGGAAGTCCTTCTCTTGGTTCCCCCACCTTCATAGTTATGTTCAGTGAGGACACGGGAGAAAGCCTTCCTGGTAGCTGCTCCCAAAACTGTGTTACTCTCTGACATGAGAGACTAGGCTGGCATCTGCCTGCTCTTCTTTCGCCAGCAAGTAAAGACCTTTTTTGTCTGAACAGGCATTTGGTGACTAAGCAGCTATGCAGAAGGGTTTTTAATGGGTGCATGTGCTGCATTTTTATTCTTCTTGTCATGGTTTAACTTATTTTATGTTGTTTTAGTTTTAGTATGGTAGCTTATTTAATTTTTAAAAGTATGTTACTACGAATTTTTTAAGTTGTGGACCTTGTTTTAATTCATGTTGTGAATTGCCTTGGGGAGAAAGGAGAAAGGTAGGATGAAAATTAAATACATAAAGGACTTCCGGTGGAGGAGAGACAGCGAAAGGTTGGAATCCACAAGGCTGTGGAATTCCAAATCCGACGTGGTCGGAAATTCCCTCGAAAATAAAATCAGCTTGGAGGGGATTGATCCCCAGAGAAAGGGGATCACGGAGGAGGCTTGCAGGGGGTCCATTGCCACCCAGAGTGTGAATTTGTGAAGAAGAAGAAATAGCGAGACACGGCTGGGTGGAAGGACTGTGGAGCCGCCATCACCACCTCGGAGAGCCTGGACAGGCAAGCTGTCTCACCACTGATCTAATGGAGACTTTTTGATTCACTTAGCAGTAAGAACCATTGGTAAGCTACCCTAACGAACTTTTACTGGAAGTAAGAGAAAGTAACTTCTTACCTGGAGGAGAGCTTAATTCCCTGGCGCTGTGGTGACCGGGACGGGATAGCTGGAGAGGGGGGAAGGGAAGAAGAGATTGGAGCACCCCCCCCGAGTTGTAGTTTTATTTAATAGTCGTATAGATTGAAGGATTAAAAAGGACTAAGAAAGCTGATAAACTTTGCCCAGTTGTGGACTTGGGGGAGAGAAGTGATTTTATATTCCTCCGAGTTTCTTTTAAGCCCCCTCAAGCAGGATTGATCTTTGGAGGGAGCGTTAGATCTAAACTGGAGCGTGTGACGGATCACCATCTTGCTTAGTGCCCTCAGCATCATCCGTATTCTTGTTGAAATATTCGTATTTTGCCTTCCCTGACCCCCCCTCCCTCACTTGTGATTTGGAAAGCCACTTTTGTGGGATAGGAAGCAGAAGATTCATCTTTTTGGAGATCGAACTGTAATCTGGATTTGAAGAGGAGGAGAGGAGGGGAAGGAGGGTGAAGCGGACGAGACGAGACTGAGGAGGGGGAGAGAGATTTGAGTGTGGGAAGCAGACGGAAGGAGCGATAGAGGAGTGGAGAAGAGAGAGCGAACAGAGTGGCACAGAAGAGAGGGCGGAAGGAGTGACGAAGAAGAGAGGGCAGACGGAGCGAAAGAGAAGAGAGAGCGGATGAAGGAGAGAGAGCGGACGGAGCGACGGAGTGTCGGAGCAGTGAAAAAGAACAGTGCGACAGAGAAGTGGGCGGAAGGAGCGTCAGAGAGACGGAGAAGGGAGGTGGATGGAGTGATAGAGAAGTGAGAGTGGACGGTGTGGACGGAAGAGAGAGAGCAGACGAAGTGACAGAGTGACGGAGAAGAGAGAGTGGTTAGAGTGGGCGAAGCGACGGAGTGATGGAGTGACGGAGAGGAAGGGCTGTGGAACAACGGAGAGACGGAGAAAAGAGAGCGATCCAAGCAATCTGAGTGACGGAGAAGACAGAGCTGACAACGGTAGAAAAGCAAGATAAATTGTGAGAACAGAACTAAGGAGACTGGGGGAAAGAAAGAGCACAATAAGCCTTGTTATTGTTCATTAGCCTTGGGAATATCTGGGAGCTTTTCCTAGTTGTGAGAAATTCAATAGGCCACTTGGCATAATTGTTGTCTGTGGATATAAGGGAGAGGGGATCTTTTTGATTTTCTGATTATTGGAATAACTGAAATAATATAAAAAAGAAGTGGGTTTGGGCCAATTAGACTTAAATTTGAGGTAACACTTATTCTTGTTTATTGTTAAATTTCTTGTAAAATACCCCCTTGGAACTATCTTTGAGTGATCTCTGGTTGAACGTGAACCATTTGTTTACAGAGGGAGAGGCTGAGGGAGGAGTGGTAACTTAAGGAAGTATTCATTTTGGAATTTAATTATATTTAACAGAATTTATATAACCCCCCTTGGATTGAATAGTAAACATCAGCCAGCATAACCACATAACTACTTGAGGCCTTTATTTGAATTTTGGAGTGTAAATCATTAGCTTAGAATTGGAAACGGACTTATCTGATTAGAATTGGAAAAAGTTAAGGTAATTGGTTTAATTGAGTGACAGTAATTTTGTTTTTATAGCGCAATATTGTTGAATTTAGGTATTAAATTTAAGAATTAATTTTTGGTTAAAAGAAAAGAAAAAAAAAGGGGGGAGAAAGAAATTGGGGTAGCATTGTATTTGATTTGTGACTAAACCAGGTTGGGAAATCGAGGTAGAAGCCTATTGAAATAAAAAGATTAAGATTTGAATTAATAAAAAGGAAAAAATATATAAAAAGCTTAAAAGAGGGTAAGTGAAATACAGATAATATAATTAAATAACTAATTAGATAAAAAGTAGGAGGGGTAACAAGTGTAGGTAAGATCCCCGAGCCAACAAATAATTAAGTTAGAGGACTTTACAATTAATCCATACAGAGAAGATTAAGAAGTTAGAGTGATTTAGCCAAGATGATGGCCGCGGGAAAGGAAGGCGGGAGCTGGAGCCCAAACCCAAATCCAATCACTCTTGCAAAGGAGAGCCTCGTCGGAAATTAAATCCCCAATTGTGGGACCAAGTACGACTACTACAGAATCTCAAGGCATGAATAAAAGTACTGGAACAGATTTATTGGCGGAACTACGGAAAATGATGACAACCTTCAAAAATGAAATGAAAGAAGTTAGAATGGAAATGAAGCAGATGAGGATGGAAATTAAGACAGATATTAAAAAAGAATTGGAGATATTCAATATGAAACTAGACAATATAAGTACAGAAATAAAACAAGCCAATGAGAAGATCACCCAGGTGGAAGAAAGAACTACGAAGCTTGAAACACAGATAACTGATAATGCAGAAAGAACAGATCAATTGGAGCGTTCAACATTGCTGTTAGACATTAAGAACAGGAACAAATCAATAAAGATCAGGGGACTGAGTGAGATGGCTCAAGAGGATTTGTATCAGAGACTGGTTATACCATTAGCAAGATTTATAGACTGGGAACCGGAACAACTGGATTTGGAAATCGACAGAGCCTTCCGAGTTAACTCTGCAGTAGCAAAACGTAGAAATATACCGCGAGACATCGTAGTATATTTTCTAAGAGAGAGAGTGAAAGATTTAGTGCTGCAACGTAACTATTCAAAGAGGCTGATAATAGAAGACTCGGCGGTGAAAATTTTCAAGGATATTCATCCGGTTTTACTAAAGAAGAGAAGGGACTATGTCTTTATAACCCAAAGATTAAGAAAATCTGGAATAAGGTATACCTGGGAAAAGACAGAAGGTATATCCTTTACATGGAAACAAAAGAAAGTGGTTTTGAACACGGTATCGAAGGCACAATAGTTTTGGAAAAGACACAAAGAAGAATTAACCAGAATGGAGGAATTGCTACGGGATCAAGAGAAACGCACAAGGAAAGAAAATACACAAAGAGAGCAAGGACTAGAGAAAAGAACAAGAAAAGAACAGATGAAACAAGAAATGGAGAGAATAAGGAATGAAGAAGAACTAGAAAAGAGACAGGAGGAAGAAAAGGAGGAGGAAGAAGCAGCAGAAGAGGAAGCAGATGAAGAAGGAGAGGAAGATATACCACCAGCACAGGATTTGGAATCAGAAGACTTGGGTGAGGAAGGCTCAGAAGAAGTAAATCAGGGAAAGGACAGTTGTTGGGCAGATTTTAAGTTAAAATGAATCTAAAATTATTATCATGGAACGTTCGTGGTATGAACGTTCCACATAAGAGAAAATGCATTTTTCATTACCTAGAAAAATTAAAGCTTGACGTGATAGCTATCCAAGAAACCCACATCAGAAATAAAGACTTGAAATATATCAAAAACCCAAAACTAGGTCAATGTTATTCATCTGCAATTGATAAAAAGAAAAAGGGAGTGACAATTTATGTAAATAACAAATTTGAATCTGAATTAATATACAGTGATGAAAGGGGATATTTCCTAATAGTAGAAGTTAAGACACCAGGTGTAAGGTTAGCAGTAGTAGCAGTATATGGTCCCTTAGATAATAAGAGTAAATTTTATCAAAATTTATCAGAAAGATTAATGGACTTAGAAAACTATAAAGTAATAATGATGGGGGATTGGAATGGGGTTCTAAATCCACAAATGGATAGATCAGGGGAAGATAGGAGAAAGGGTAAAAGTAACCAGGGAAAATTACCAAAATCCTTTTTTGATTTATTGGATTATTTGTCCCTAAAAGAGGTAGGCAATAAAGTAAGCAGAAAAGAAGAATATTTCATGTATTACTCCGAGTGTCATAAATCGTGGTCAAGGCTAGATAGGTTTTTTATACCTTTGGAGATGACAAAAAATATAATGAAAATAGAAACTCTTCCGAGATCTTTATCAGATCATTGTCCAATTCTGTTAATATTAAAATATGGTGAAAACAGAAGAGATTGGAGATTAGATGATAATTTGTTAAAAAATGATGATATCGTGGCCAAAGCAAAGGTAGAATTAAAATCCTTTTGGGAAAATAATTTAGGAAAGGAACAATCAATTCACACAGTTTGGGACACTAGTAAGGCTGTGATGAGAGGGTTTTTTATAGGTAAAATAGCTTGGATAAATAAATGTAGAAAAGAAAAGGAAACATATATTGAAAATAAATTACGGGAGAAGGAATATCAATTAAAGAAAAAACCCAATGATATGAAGATTTATAACGAAATTAAAATGTGGAGGAAACAATTATCCCTTTTAATGATGGAACAAATAGAACGGAAATTGAAATACTTAAAACAGAAACATTTTGAGTATGCTATATATGGCTATAATCCTAGAGGATCCGTTGAGAAGTATAAACCCCTAATGGATAGCATTAAGAGAATAAAAGGTCAAGTGGCGGGGTTAAGGATCAATAAAGATAAATCATTGATGGTTACAAAAAATGTCACCCCAAAACAAGAATTAGAAATTTATAAGCATTTCAGGATTTAAAATAGCAAAGAAAGTGAGGTATTTAGGCATAGTAATAACAAAAAATAATTCGGAATTTTTTAAAATAATTATAAAAAAATATGGAGGGATGTACAAGAAGATTTAAGGAAATGGAAAAATTTACAATTGTCGCATTTGGGAGGATTTCAGTAGTAAAATGAATATTTTACCAAAAATGTTGTTTCTTTTCCAAAACCTTCCAATAATATTTAACAATAAACCCTTTAAGGCCTGGGAACAGGATTTAAGTGGTTTTATATGGAACGGAAGGAAAGCGAGAATTAAATGGAAATACCTAAAGGAAGCTAAAGAGAAGGGAGGTTGATTCGGATCTAAAATTATACCATGAAGCTTCAGCTTTATTATGGGGCAAAGATTGGATTTTATTAGAAAATGATAAGCTACTGAAATTAGAGGGATTTAATTTAATTTCAGTTGGCACGCTTACATCTTTATGTTAAACATAAAGTTAATAAAATAATTACAGAACATTATGTGAGGAAAGCAATCTTACGAATTTGGCTGAAATTAAGGGGAAAAATATATTTAAAATTACCATCCTGGACCTCCCACGAAGCATTCCATAAGCTTGAGAAAGTAAGGTTTAAGGAATGGTTGACATACAAGGACATTCTTAAAAAAATGGGATGATAGTTAACCAAAACAAGAGAAGAATTGATGGGAGAAGGATACTCCTCACATTGGCTGTTACATAGACAACTATTGGGAAGATATAAAGAAGATTTAAATTCCAAAGGTATTGTGGGAGGATACAGAATTGAAAGATATTATATTAGGAGTTAAACAGTTATTGAGCAAAGTATATAAATTTTTATTAAATTTGGAATTTGAGGACGAGATGGTGAAACGAATATTGATAAAATGGGCCCAAGATTTGGGTCGCCCAATAACGATTGACCAATGGCATGCATGGAAGATTAATCAAAAGTTCACTAGGAATTATAATTTAAAAGAGAACTTCTTCAAGGTTTTTTATAGATGGTACCTGACGCCACATAGATTATCCAAAATGTGCAAAAGAAAGGAAGCACCCACATGTTGGAAATGCCATGAAGTAGGTTCTTTCTATCATATGTGGTGGCGATGTAAAGAAACAAATAAATTCTGGACGCAAATTCATAATCAATAGAACAAAATCTAATATAAAATTTGCAATATTACCAGAAATTTACTTGTTAAACATTTTTAAAGGTTTAGAAATAATATTGAAGAAAAAACTTTGAGGATTTTGTGTTATTTTAAAATATGCAGCTAGGCTTTTATATGAAAGTTTTGGAAATCAAATGTGATACCCAAATAGAAGATTGGAAATATAAAGTGTATGAATTAGCAGAATTAGATAAATTAACCTTGAGATTACATGATAAAATGAATGGTGAAGATTTCAAGAATGGAATATTAAAACCTTTTTGGGAGGAAGAGTGGGGTGAAGCAGCCTTGATAGGGTTATTTAGTTAGCTCTACCATTGTGTTAAATATGGGGAAGCTAAAGTTAGTTAGGTACTTATAAGGATAAGGATAATGAAAAAGTGCAACCAGGCTTAAATAGGACAGTAAAGTAGTGATTGAATTGTAGGGGGGTGTATGCAGAATAATTGAACTACTTTATTACTATTATTATTATTATTATTATTAGATTATTATTATTATTATTATTGTTATTTATTCACTTATTTATTTTCTTAGAGTTATATTATTTGAAGATAGAAGTAGTAAGGAATTTCTTATTAGTTTATAGAAATAAATTAAAGTAGCAAGGAGGAAGTGGTAATACCAGTAAAAGATAATAAACAATGTATTTTAGGACAAGGAAAATCGAAACATTTTCCAATGGGTCGGTGGAAGAAGTCAAAGTTGGTTATTTATTTATTTTTGTTTTTGTTTTTTTTTTTTCTTTTCCTTCTTTGTTGTGGTTGTTGTTGTTGGTATGAGTGAGTAAGAAATAAGAAATCAGAAGAATTGTTCATGGGACAAATGGTTTGTATGTGGGTTTGTATAAGTCTTTTTGATGGTTTGTAGATCCAATTAACGTAAGTATGGTTCCCTCATGTTGAGGGAAGGAGGACTTCAATATACAATATATTAAAAATTGTTGTTTTGATTTGATGATTGTATGTTTAATATTGTGTTTTGTACTGTAATATTGTATTTGTGTTTTGTTGTTTTGTTGTTCTTTTTGTATATTTAATAAAGTATATTTTAATAATAATAATAAAAAAGAAAATTAAATACATACAAATGAATAAAAGTAATTAACTTCCAACAGAACTGCTGTGTCCTGAGAGAGTGTTCTTTTTAAAGTATTTTCTGTAACATTGTGAACACTGATATGGTTGGAAAGGTCATTTTATTTTTGTAGGGTCAGCCCTAGAAATCTACTGAGTAATCTTGGGCAAGTCACTCTTTCAGCTTCCGAGGAAGGCAAAGGCAAACCCCCAACAAATTTTTGCCAAGAAAACCTGTAATAAGGTCGCCTTAGGGTCACCATAAGTCAGAAACAACTTGAAGGCACACAACAACAACAACAACAACAACAACAACATTGGAGATGTTGTTTTCACTAGCATTTATGCACTGAGGATGCAGGCTATAATATGGCTTTTTAAATAATCTGTTTGCTTTTCCTTTAAAATACTGAAAATTTTTTCTGATTCTCCCTTTCCCCCAAAAGAAGTTTAAAATATTGTTTGGGCTGCTGCCCAAGCTGAGATATCACTAGCATTCTAGCTGTTGTCATTGTCTTTTACCTTCACCCAACTGGATCAAGTGCCTCAAGGAAAATGGTTCTACATGTGGACCTCCTGCAGCCTCTCTGTCTGCCTCAACAACAGAGTCTGAGTTAGTTGTGAATGGATCTGGACAATGGGATTAAGACAACGTCAGTCACAGCAATCCCACCTAGCCTAGTCTCCAAATCAACACTATGATGGAGCAACCAGATGAACGTGGGGGGGGCAGCAGAGAGTAATGGCAGCATAATCTCTACTCTGCACCCTCCACCCATTTTCATTACTAAGAGCCTCTTAAATAGATCCGGACTGGGACAATACATCCCAAAGAGCACTAAGGTGTGAAAAGTGTGGCAGTCAGGGCTCAAAAAAGGGACTTAAAGGCATTCTTTCTCCCTAAGGGTCAGTCACTTCATAGAGGCCTGGCAGGCCAGGCACTGCTTAGACTGAGTCATAAATGGTGGATTGATTATCAGACTATTGAACAGGTAATGTTTTTCAAATATTTGGAAATAATCTCTCATGCAAGAGGTACTTGGGATACTCATATTAAAAATGCCACTACAAATGCCCAAAGAAATATCAAAGTGATCCTGAAGTTCTGTTTTGGGAAAGGAGGACAGTTCATACCTGCGGCTTCCCAGGTACCTGTAGCAAAAGTTATCTTTCAATAATTATATGGCCCCCAGGTGTGTACCTACAAAAATATTACCTTTTTTGAGACATTCCAAACTAAGGCCCCTTCTGCAGCACACTCCGATCCCACAATGGGTGGGAAAAGGACAGGACCATGGCAACGCTTCTGCATAATGTTGCAGTCCCATCCTTCTTCCATCCTCAGACGGCACAAGCGTGGGTTAAATCGTTGATGGCTTTTCCCAGCAATGACCCACGATCATGCCACCACCCCAGACTTACTGTTCCTGCCAAAGCCACAGAATCACGAGGGCTGCACAGCCTTGGAACGTACCAGGAAGAGGCGTGGCCATTGCACTCCCTTCAGCAGGAAGCCAGCCAGTGTGGATGGGTGGAGAGCTCCTGTCGTGCTCCCCATCGATCCCCACCAGACGTCTTCACAAAAAGGTAGAGTGTGGAAAAGGCCTAATCTTTTTTGCATATTGTTGAGGGTTCCTTCTTATATACCTAATGCAGCAGTTCATCTGGAAGTGGGACAAATTTCACTAGAGGCTTGGGGAAGGATGCTTAAGATTGGTTAAAAGTGGTGTTTTTTTTTACTGCTGAGTCTGACCCCTCTAAACTTCTTTGACACATGTCAGACGAAATGGAAATCTATGCTGCAGGAGAAACTGAGGAGCTTGGGGTTTGTGCCCCATGCTTTAATAAGCCTTGGATGTGAGAAAGCCACATTCATAATTAAGCAATATATCTGAGATGTAGATTTGCAATACAATCTGAGCCAAATGGCCAAGTACCCAGAAATTAAAGCTAATGGGAGATTGTTTACTCCAGCGAAATATTTATCCAGGCTAGATGTTCTTGAAATCAGGAAATTCTTCACCATAGCCAAATTTAATGTGCTGCCATCAGCATTACTGCAAGGTAGATTTAGAGGCATACCTTACCTGAAGTGAGTATGCCCTTGTGGGCAGAATGAAATGGAAACTGTTGGTCATGTCCTATTATATTGTCATTTCCACAGGGATGCTTGTTCTGCACTCATAATTCCTATTATGCAGCGAATTCCATGTGGATGTGATTAACACTATTTAAAACATCTATTAAAGGGTAGGGAACCACAGATCACTTTAAAAGTGGCTACGTTTTGTGTTGCTGCTGTAAAATTAAGAAGACAAGTTGTAAATTATTTTAGTGGTTAATGTTTTAGCTTGTATATTTTAACTATTTGCCCCACATATTTTAGTTTATAAATTTTAATCGTGTTTCCCATGCATGTGCCACATACCCTGTTTTAGTTTATAGATTTCAATTATGTTTTATTTGTATATAGCATGTTTTAGACATACTGAGATTGCACTGTAAATACAATTATGATGATGTTGTTTTTATATGCTTTATATATGTCTTTTCTGTGACTGAACTAATTACAATTCAATTCAGATTTACATAGATTGGAGCAATCCACAGATCTATTCTAAAGGAATCTCTTAACATTTTAAAAATTAAACCTATTGATAAATTCCACAACTCTGAATAGAACAAATTCACCACAGAAGAGCAAATCAAAAATCTTATAATTCAATTAAAATCAGGTAAATCACCAGGCACAGATGGCTTTACTGCAGAGTTCTACAAAATTTGTTCCACAGTATTAATCAACAAATTATCCATATTGCTTAACAATATTTTGCAAGGAGGCATAATTGCAGAGAGCTAGAAAGAAGGTCGAATGGTAGCCATACCTAAACTCTGTGGTTGGTATCAGCCTACCACCCAGTAATGCTTTTAAATCAGGATTTAAAGATTCTCATGTCAGGGTTCACCAAATGTATCAACTCCTTTGCTGAAAAATGCATACACCTGGACCAAACAGGCTTCATACTCAAACGGATACCTGCCAGTTGCAGTTCATTGAGGACCCAGTATAATTGTTTTGATTTGCTGAGCCTGTGGAATTCCTCAGTTGCCCTCCAGTGGTCTAAATGCCTAAGACTATCAAAGGACTATTGGTCTCTACTGCCCTCCAGTGGTCTAAATGCATAAATCTATCAAAGCCCCATAGAGTTACAGACAAGAAAATGGCTCACTTATTTTAATAGTAGCACTACTGTGTCAACTGTGTGATATTGTTGAAAAATACGAATAGAGGATGTAGGTCCAGATCTTCCATTCCTGTACACATTGACCTGAAAACATGCTCCATTGACTTCTACACTGAAACAGACATGGAGGTTTTCTTTAGTTTAAAATATGATATCAACCATATATCTCCTGAATAGGCTAAGTACAGCCCTACTGTTGGATTGTAACTTTTAGTAGCCCTAGCCAATGTAGCCTGTGGTGGGGAATGCTGGGAGCTGCAGTCCAACAACATCTAGAGAGATGCATTCCACCTACCCCCAGCTATACGATAGCAAATACAGAAATCACAGGGCAAAAAAAAGCAGTTTGAAGTGGAGATTAATGCTGTGATGTGGAGTGGAAGAAGTTTTCTGTATGAAGAATTTCCATGTTTATGTATATGTTCAGAAAGTTAATCAGTCAAAATGAAAGAATCCATGACAGTCAGGGTAACTGGAGTGACTATTAATCAGATTTGAGATCAGAAGTTGTAATTATCTTGCTTTTGGATTATTACCCATCAGAAGGTTACATGCCTTCAGTTTTCAGCATGTGAAAATTAGCATGTCATCTGTGCTTCATATTGTTCCCCTTAACATCCACATAAAGAAAAATTATATAAGCCACAGAGTTATCACATATGGGATTTTTTTCTCTGAATACTTTAAAACAGAGCTCTGAGTAAAACTGAGACCACTGTGATGTAGTGGTTTGAGAACAGGACACTGGGAGACCAGGGTTCGAATCCTTGCTTAGCCACAGAAACACACTTGGTGACCTTGGTTAAGTCACACTCTCTCAGCCTATGAGGAAGGCAAGGACAAACCCCTCTGATAGGCTTGCCATAAATTATTTGAAGGTACATAGCTACACTTTATGTGTGCTTTACTGAATCGTTGCATAATTGTTTCTTTCTAAATCAGATATTATCTGAAAGGAGCTCCTTGAGGAAGGACAGGACAGGCATATAATAAATCATAGAATCATAGAAATGTAGAGTTGGAAGAGACCCCAGGGGCCATCCAGTCCAACCCCCTGCCATGCAGGAACACCCTCAAAGCACTCCCGACAGATGGCCATCCAGCCTCTGCTTAAAAACCTCCAAGGAAGGAGACTCCACTACACTCCGAGGTAGCAGATTCCACTGCCGGACAGCCCTGACTGTCAGGCAGTTCTTCCTGAGGTTCAGGTGGAATCTTTCCTAAATGACACCTGAGCGGTGTATTGAACCTGGATCTCCATAGCCTCAACTAGGCAATACATCACAGTGGCTCTTGCTTTAACTAAGAACAGATGTTCTAAGAGGGCAACTGGAGACGCAAAGACTAACAGCACCAATGAAGAAAAGGAAGAGGCTTCAGGGCCATTGTGCAAAAAAGTCAGTTGATAGGAGTTGGGGCTGCGGAGGAAGCAGGAAGACAGACAGCTGCTTGCATTTGTGTAGAGTCATTAAATAGTCCGTCCTTCAAATGAATAACTCTAGAACGAAAGTGATTGTGAGACCAGTGGTATAATGGGGCCTGAGCTCGCAGGTTGAAAGCCCCAGGTTGTTTTGGTTTGGAAGAATGATGCTATCACCTGCGTCTGCCCTTGGACTCCTCTGTTCCCCCTGACTTTGGCCGTGATGTTCCTAGCAACGATGTTATTAACTATCCCTGTTGTAATCCAAAGTAATTTGGGAGATTTGGTCTTGAGTGGGCAAGACCCATTAGCTTTACAAAAGGCCTGCTCTCATATTTGGATAGACAGCTAGGCAAATAGATCAGTACAGCCACTTCCTTTAGGGACTCCTTGGGGCTGAAGCTGTAGGGCAGGGGTGGGCAAAGTGCTGGCCACTGTGATGTGTGCCCTGGGAAACCCAGGTTCAAGCCACCACTCAGGGGTCAATTATCATATATTCCTGTCCTGTCATTGCTCAAGGAGCTCAGCGTGACCTAACTGGTTCTTCCTCTTTTTATCAATGCAATGACCCTCTGAGGGAGCATAGAAGGAAGCCACCCCCCAATGCCACTGTCCCTGTGGGTAGGAGCAGATCCACCGGAGCCCAGGGCCTCCAGCCCCTCGTTCATTGAGCCATTTTCGAAGGTGCCATTGGCCAGGATCTCAAAGGCCCGGAGAGATCATCGGTCCGGCACAACAGGGGGGCTCTCCCCCATTTTTCTCCCTCGATTCGTCTAGATTCAGTGGCGGCTCTTGCTTTCCTTCGCTGCCTTTCCTCGTCCTCTCTTCTGTCCCTGCCCGAGTCGCCCCTCCGCCCAGCTCTTCCTTCTTTTCCCACCCCAACAGCCGCCTCCGAATCTCGTTTTCTGGTTTTAAGCTGTTCTTCGGTCACAAGATTCACGGAAAAAAGCCGCCTCAAAAAAAAAAAAAATTTAAGATTCAGATGGTGGTTGGCGACAGAACACCCTTGTCGTGAGAATTCTCCTGAGAGATCTGGTTTGAAACAGGAGGCTTGAATAAAGAGGACTTCCTTCTGAAAGGAAAGCCCCTCTCTTGTGTCGTCCTGATTTCAGGGGACAAAGACAGCCAAGACGATCTCCCTGGGAAGGCCGACCCCTCTGACGCCCACAGGGGCAGCGCACCCGTTCTGGGTTTCCGTCTGAAATGTAAAGGAGCGATCGAAGGCGCTGAGGCTCATCTGCCTGGGAGGGGCTCCTCGCCTTTGATGGCCTCTTAAAAGTTCAGACTGAAAGCGGAGGGGATCCCCCAGCCCACCGACCCCGGAGCCGCCTCCGCGGGACCCAGAGCGCTTCCACCCCCCTCCTCCCTTCGTCCCTCCTTCAAGGGCTCCGATAATCGCCGGAGGCGAGTCTCAGATCCGCTTTTCCTCTGGGCGACTCGGCTGGGACTGAGAACCAGGGCCCCCCTTCGCCCAGCTACGCGTTCCTGTGCGTTAAACCAGCTCTGCGCAAAAGCCGCCGGAGGCTTCTCTCTCTCTCTCTCTCTCTCTCTCTCTCTCTCCCCGGGCCAAAGTTAGCCCTCCCTGCCTAACGGGGAGATCTAAGGCTCCCTTCGCCTGGTCGTGGATTCAGAAAGCAACGTTCTTACAGTCGCAGTTTGACTGAAAAAGAGGAGAATACAGAACGTGTACCTCTCCACCGGGGGAAAGAAATAGTAGTACTCACTCTGGATTTCCATTTTCCAAGCGGGAGCATTTCTGAATACGATCCACAAGAAACAGGGACCTGTACTGACAGCAGAAGAGGAGGTGGCTCCTACTTCAACTCTTGAGTTTTTTGGTCTCAGGAAGTTGCACACAATGATCACGGACCGCCCTTGGACAACTGCCTAAAAGGAGGCGTTATTTCTTGTGACCCTGTGAGATTTACACAAAACCCAGGTTGCTACTGAAATCTCTTCCAGAGAGGAGGGCTGAACAATTTTCTGAACACAGACGAAAGAAAAGTCTGTGGACCCCACAGAAAGAACGAGGCTGAAGTCCAATGTGAAACACATGCATGGCCCATTTGCACACTAGACTGTTATAGCGCTATTATTCCACGTTTCAACATCCTATGGAATCCTGGGGTTTGCAGTTTAAGGAGGAGCCTCAGGGCCTTTCCCTAAATTGCAGACTCCAAGATTCCATGGGAAGTTGAAAGTGAAGTAATGGCACTATTACAGTCCAGTGTGGAAATGGCCTATATGATTATCATGCAAATGATTTATTACTCCAGCTTTTGTGGACTCTGAAGGCTAAATCCCTTAGACCCATTGAATGGAGCCAATCCATTAAATGCATGGGATTTGTTAAATCCACACTTAGCAAAACCCACGAATTCGCAAAGTGTGCTCCAGTTGGCTTCTTCAATAATAAAACAATTTTGTCTTTACTGTATGTGCAAAATTATGGACTTTGGTTTAAAAATATTCCTATAACATGTGCAAGGACAGCAAGGAGTAGCACAAGCACATGGAAATTAATAAAACAATTAACCGATTGATTAATAAAACAAAAACAAAGAAAATGAATAGCAAAAATGGACATAAGCAGAACTTCATAACAAAATAGAGTAAATCAACAGTCTTGGTTCATGTGTATCAAAAAGGTCATTCCAAAAACTCATCTGATAAAAAGGGTTTTAAGTTGTTTTGTTTTTTGTAAGCTACTTGGACTTTTGGGAAATCAAGAAGAGGAAAAGGAAGAGGAAGAAGAGAAAGGGGAGGAGGGGGAGAAGAAGAAGAAGAAGGTTATTTTTTCCTGAGTGTGATGAAAGTAGAGCTCACAAAAACTAAGCCCAAGATAGCTTTCAAAAGCATTCAGTCCCTCAAGAGGCAAAGTACTCATCTGTTTTTCTCTTAGTTTTATAACTTTGGCAGGGCCATTCTATTGTTTTATTTTTGTGCAGTGTACCTGGATAGAGGGGAGGAGGAGGAGGAGGAGGAGGGGGAAGAGAGGAAGAAGAAGAAATGTAGAGAAAACAAAATATATGTGAATGAAGTGCCTTTCCCTCGACATTCCCACGAAAGGACTGGGAGGAAGGTCTTCCTCATCATGGAGGTGGGAGGAGTTCCAGGCCCAGCTAAAGGACAGCAGTCTCCTGTTCGCTATTGCTTGGGCATGTCCCAGTCACAACTGACCAAACAAGTGCTTCATCACCCTTTTTTCCCCCAACCTCTCTTTATATAATTTTCATCTGACTTCAAGCCTGGTTATGGGATGGAGGCAGCTTTGGTCACCATAGTAGATGAGCTATGCAGGAAATGGACTGGAGGACTACGTCCCTGTTAGTTCTGTTGGGTCTCTCTGTGCTTTTTAATAGCATTGACCATGTATCCTACTGGGTTGACTCTCTGGGATGGGACTTGAGGACACTGTTACACAGTGGTTCCAGTTGTTCCTGGAGTGACAAGCTCAGGAGGTGGTGCTGGGGAACTCCTATTCAAAGCCCTGGCTGCCATTTGGAATTTGGGGTGGGTCAATGTCACCAATATGCTGATGAAACCCAACTCTACCTCTCCATTCCTTCTTATTCCAAAGAAGCTATCTTGGTTCTGAAACAACTTCTGTTGTCAGTAATAGCTTAGATGGGGGCGAGCAAATTAAAGCTTACTCCAGACTAGACAGAGGTGCTCCTAGTCAGTCGAAAAGCAGCTCAGGGAACAGGGACTCTGCCTGTGCTGGATGGGGTTACACTCCCCTTGAAATCTCAGACTTGCAGCTTGTGTATTCTCCTGGACTCAACTCTGAGCCTGGATGCCCAGGTTTCAGCAGTGGCCAGCAGCGCGTTTGCACAGCTAAAACTTAGGCACCAGCTGCGCCCATTCCTTGAGATGTCAGCTCTGGCTACAGTGACACCTGCCTTGATTACATCTCATTTGGACGACGGTAACACTCTATATGGGGTTGCCTTTGGAAACTGTTCAGAAATTCCAGAGGGTTCAAAACGCGACAAACAGAAAGCTGACCAAGGCCATTTATAGGGAGCTTCACTGGCTGCCAGTTTGTTTCCAGGTACAATTCGAAGTGCTTGTCATGACCTATGAGGCCCTATAAGGTCCAGACTGGCTGAAAGACTGTATTTCCCTGTATAAACCTGCCAGGGTGTTAAGATCTGCAAGGGAGGGCTTTCACTCCATCCCACGACCATCTGAGGCTCACATGGTGAGGACACAGGAGAGACCCTTCTCAGTGGCTGCTCCCACCCTGTGGAATTCTCTCCCCTTTCCCTGATATATCTTCACTGGCTAGCAAAAATATTTTTGTTTAAGATGGCTTTCAGTGTGTGCATAGGAGAGCTTTTCATTTTTATTGGGATGTTTAATTTATTTTTTAGCTTTTGTATGTTTTTAAAATAATTTTATACTCTTTTCATGTAATTGATTTTAATTGTTTTTAAATTTTATCATAATATTTTTTAAAGCTGACTGACTGGAAGTCACCTTGGGTCACACTCTGGGAGAAAAGGAGCATGCAAATGCAATAAATAAATAAATAAAGTTAGTTAGTTGCTGCTTTTTCCGTCAGCAGACAATTGCTTCCATCGCACAACCTCAGGAAATGTCTGGAAGCCAAGTTAAATAAAAGGAAGTGTGTCAGTGTTTGTGTCGTTGTGTGTTGGCCTGTACCCTGGATTGTTTTAAAAAGTACTATAGCTAAATTAAAAACTTTTTGGACACAAATATTGGGTTTTGTTTCTCAAATATATCACAAATCTATCCACTTTTGGAGAGCACTGTTCTTACTTTTCATATTTTGAAGAAACAACAAGGGCTTGATAGAAAATATCCTGATAACCTTCCTATTAACAGCCACAAGGACAGATCACTCAGCAGTGGAGACACTCAAATAAACTAACATGCCACAAATGGCTAAACAGGGTATGTCCAACAGCCTTACGTGAAAAAATGATCTGCAGTTTGAAAACACTCTCCAGTAAGTTACAATAATTCCTTCGGAGCATGATTCCTTCCTTCCATCTTCCCAGCCACTTACCTTGTACACGGGAGGAAGCAAAACCAAGATGCTAAGCTGATGAGTGCAGAATTAGGGAGAGTGTGGTGGAGTCTCCTTCTCTGGAGGAGGCTGGATGGCCATCTATTCCGAGTGCTTTGATCTGGGTTCCTGCATAGCCAGGGGTTGGACTGGATGGCCCCTGTGGTCTCTTCCAACTCTATGATTCTAAGATTTTAAAAGCATTTGGGATTTAACAACTGGAAACATGGAGCATCTACCCACTCCTTTTTAACAGACTGATCAAGGACAATAAATCACAAAGAACCACAGAAAGGTCATTTATATAAATGCCTTGCGGAAGAGAAATATATTGCAGAATATGACTTGTCAAAACAACAACACTTCACATAAATATTTCTTTCTTCTTTTTTTGTGGGAAAATGAGTTTTTAACTATTTTTGGAAATAGCTAGCAGCCTACAACTTAAAAATGTGAGATGTTACCGCAAAACATAGGTGCCACGAGGGTCACCCTGTGATGCCAGTACCTTTTTTGCAAAAGTGGGGAATTAATTAGTTCAAAATCAGGAGGCTAACGAGAGGAGGCAACTTAGCCTCCTAAGTTGCCTGGTGTGACTGCTAAAAAGACGCATAAATGGGTCCAAGAACAAATCCAATCAAAACCCTTCTTAGAAGTCAAGATGACTAAACAGAAACTGTCATACTTTGGACGTATCATGAGACGCCATGACTTATTAGAAAAGACAGTCATTACAGTTGGATGGACTCAGTTAAAGAAGCCTGAGTTTTCAAGACCAGAGCAGGGCTGTTGATGACAATGTGACTTAGAAGTTTCTCATTCATAGGGCTGCCATAAGGCAAAGTGGACTTGATGGTTGTTAACAACAATGGACCAGATATCATACATACGCAGTATCTATGGTCTCTGTTTTTATTAGACATCTACTTCAGTCCTGGATAATCTGAACCAGCTCTCACCAAAACGTAATTGAGCTGAAGAGAGAAGGTGAGAGGATTTGTAAAGCTACTGAAACCAGGAGCCTGACAAAGGATTTAGGATATGTAAAGAATTCAGTACAGTCAAATCATTCACAGCCTGAAGCCACCTGTCCTTTATTAAAAATCTAGCTGGATTTTAATAAGTCACTATCAAAAAGCAAAGCATTCATTTCTCCCACAAAGATCCTAGTTTATTGTCGTAAAATTATAACATGTGACTTATTGCAGTAACGGACACAAAATAGCTCTGACTTCCAAATGCAATTTAAACCAATTCCTGTAGCGGGAGACTTTATGGCTTTTTAAGAACTTGTTTATTAGTGAACAGAAGAAAAATAGCCATTGATAATTAGAAAGATTGTACTTAGCAAACACAAGCGAAGCCATATTTTCTCTCTTGGGTTCAAAGGTGTAGATTTTAGAAGCATTTTGATCTTTTCAGTGGAGGCTTCCTCTTTATTATTTGGCTGCAAAAGGGCTCACTAGCTTCATGGTGAGCTCAGTTTTACTTTTCCATGAAATGGAACTGGCAAAACAACCTCTGAAAATTCCTTGCCTAAGAAAACCCTATGAAATTCATCGGGTTGCCACACCTGACTTGAAGGCACACACACACACACCCCAAAGAACAAAGTTCCCAGTTGTCCACTGCCTCACTTGGCAGGAAATCTCTGGGTGAGAAGAGAAAGCACCAGTCACACTTCCACGCTTCTAGCACTTCCATCCTCTCCCCCTGTGGATGTCAAGTGGCATAAAGCAAATGTCTGTCTACAGACTGTTCCCTCAAACAATATGTCACAATTGGACCACCAAGATTCCTCTATGGTAGAGCTTCCTTAGGGATTCTCAGTTCAAAATGATAAAGCATGAAGAAGTATTAAAAGAGTGATAGTTGTATTAAAAGAATAATAGACTAACAAAGGCTGCCTGACATCTAGCCTCTGTAAACTTACTTAGTGTTACCCTGAAAATTGGGTGTCCCGCGAGGGGCGCCTGCCTTTGCCAGTTAAAATACCAAAGGTGGGGAAATTAAACTCAGAGCACCGTTTTAGCTAGCAAGAGGCAGGGTAAGGTAGCAAGATCTTTCACCCTATGTCTACGGCTTCAGGTCAGAGAGACAGTCAATAGGATTTAAATAAGCAGATTGTTGCAGGCACTCAAAGATAAGGAGACCAGAGAGTTGGAAAAAGAGTAAATTTATTTAACGCGCGGGCTCTGGCTGGGTCATCCCAAAAAGCCAAAAAGCCTCGAAATGGGTTAACACAGATATTTTATAGAAACAGTACATAAGTTTCATTTCCTTTAGCCCTCCTCCCCAAACCTGCAACTTTGCACATTTTCAGTCCCTCCCTCACGAAGCTAATGGCACTTCATGAAGGCTCACTTTGACATTCTGTACCCTTTCACTCAGTTCCTGTTTCCCATAACAAGATGCTCTGCTTATCTCTAACTTGCGCAGTTGGTCCCATTTCTTCCTGACGTAGCACAAACTGTCTCCAATTTGCTACACTTTGCTTAATATCTCTATACATCCTGGTCCATTTGCTAAAACATTTTAAACGCAACCTACAGGGGCTGCTCAAGGCTACTTCAAGATAACAACTTTATTAAACATAAACGGTAAAATAAACAACACGCACACTAACTAACTTAAAGAATAAGAAGGGAAGTTTGAGGGGAAAGCGGGTGATACGACACCTAGTCACGTTGTCCAGAAGAAACTGGAGCAGGGAAGATGGGCTCAGCGTGGATGCTGAGGGGAACTCCTGAACAAACCGGCAGCAGGATGAGGTGGATGTTCAAGGGGAACCAGCGAGGTCTCAAAATGAACACCTTTTATAGGGTGGAACATGCCTGTCAGCTATGGCAAACCAAATAGGAATAAAAGGAGTTTCGGTGCTAGACAAAATGATCTGGTGAGGTCAGTGTTAACATGATGGGATTTGCATTAAAGGACAATAGAGTGGCCAGTGAGTAGATGGCCCTCTGAAAAGTATGGTTTGGCGGGAAACTGCGCTGCTATTGTGGAGTGTGGGTATGGGAGTCCGCTGAAGCTACATGAGGCTTAAGAATTGCTGGCTTGAATGGGGAATGGAATGCGAACTACTAATCAGCCACAGCCAGTACGTGCCTGTTTCGGAGAACAACCCAAACATGTGCAGCGGGGCCGCCGAGCGGAGTCTAGCCAGGGCCAAATTAGGTGATATCAAAGCGATATCTAGGAGCCCCCATCTGGGATAACATAGCCGGCATAACATTAGGAGTAAGCTAAATCAGACATATGGAGAGCACAGGTACCCACTGGGCTTGAGTGAGTCTTCCTAGTTATTATTCCACATTTAAGGATGTTTCAGTCATAAGGGATAGGGAATGTAAAGACCTGCTAGGACTTGCAGGTTGGAAAAACTAATAACTATCGGCTGCCAATGGTGACATTCCCCCCCAACACACCCCTTGAACACCGTCCTGGGGTCTTTGCATCTGTCTATAGTGAGAGCCCTTTGGGGAGACAGCTGTCTCTTTTGTTCCATGAAATCATAATTCTGACTTCTAAGGCATATCCAGACACAGGACTGTCTGGAAAAAGGAGAACCTGCAAAGGGCCCCTCTTTTTAGAGTACAGCTCTGTGTATCCTCCAGTCAGCTGACCATACTGATAGGGTGGGAAACTCAAAGATCCCTGAGCCTCTTCCATCAACAAAAAATACCCCACCCACCAAGTTCTGACTAAAATCCTAGGCATTGCTTCCAGAAAGTTCTTAACAACTTCCTCTAATCGATTCCAGGCATGAGGACTGGAGCAGCCATTAGCTAGCGAGCTATATAGCTACAGCCCCAGGTCCTGGAGCTTGGTGAACAGGAGTTCTTGGCTAACAGGCAAGGGGAACAGGCATGGGCATTTAGAGGGCAAGGAACTCTGCTGCTGCGGTCACCTGTGACAACTAAGGTATGTTTGTTCTCTTGCCAGAGGATGTGGGTGGCTAATGCTGCAACAAGTGCAAGTTGGTGGCCCTGTTTTAAGAGAATGTCCGGTAAGTTGAGGCCCATATATCTTTTCATCAGCATATTAGCTAGCATGAAGTCTTCTTGCAGCAAACACAGGAGATGTCTCTGAAGAGGAGGTCAGTTCCCAATAGGGTGGAAAAAATCAATGATTTAAAAAAATAAAAAACAAAAAAATTGAATTTTTAAATTTAAACTGGATTTTTTAATTTAAATCAGATTTTTTAAAATTAAATGCTTTTTGAGGAAAAATCTACCTAAAAATAGTTTTCTATTTAAGATACACTGTGGTGCAAAAATGCATCATGAAACGGATTCGTTTTTAATTAAGTAGCATGAGAATGTATATTCATGCAATGCTTAAATTTTTTGGTAAATGAATTCCGTTAATCAATTTGCAATGTCATGCTCTCCCAGAGGCTGCTGTAAGATTATTGGGCAATTTTTCTATTTAGAGGATATTACAACAGATGCTTGGTTTTACAGTTCTCAAAACTGTGAATTTGTGTCTGCAGAGATCACAATCCCATTGTTTTTTTGCAAATCTATGTACACAGAATCATCCCTTTACCTCTTAAGTGCTAAGTTTCAAAACATTCAGTAAATAGATTGTTGGAAGACTGGGGCCCTTTCTGCAACTCACCTTTTTGCGGAGCTGGGGTACAGGGATCGCGCGAGCAGCCTCTAGTGAGAGGCTCTCGCGTCCCAGTTCCTTCAGCTCCACAGCTGCTGCCTGCTCGCACGAGAGCCCTTCCTCTTCCTTCTGTAGTGCAGCCTGGGAGTTTTCCAGTCTGCGATGGGGCAGGAAGCGTGAGCGCCATGGATCCAGAGCTCCGTATCCACTGCAGTGCGCGCAGGGCCTCGGACGGATGTGCAATTGTGCACCATTTTCAGCTCACAGCAGTCGTGCAATGCTCAAGGGGCCATTTCACATGGCAAATACCGTGTGAACAGGGCCTGGGAGTGGAATAGATCTGCACAAGAAGCTAAGGCCATTTCTGCACTAGACTGTTATATTGCTATTACTCCATTTTCAGCATCCTATGGAATCCTGGAGTTTGCAGCTTAGGGAGGGGCCTCAGGAATAATAGCACTATAACAGTCTAGTGCAGAAATGGCCTAAATGTGAGGAAGCAGGGGTAAGGAGTAAAAATGAAAGTGAAACCTTTTGAGAAGAATACTCAACATGTCTTTGGATCTCTGTGTGTATAACCTGAGGTTTATCACATTGACATTATTCTTTACCTGGAGGACAAAACCAGTGGCATAGGGATAGGGGGGTGATGAGGGCGGTGCAACTCCAGTGGCAATTTTTATAGGGGAGCTGCTGCTCCTTGCCTGCCCTCTCCCCTCTGATGTAGCCACGCCCCCACTCCTCCTCCATGCACTCCAAGCTATGCCACTGTAGAAAACCTATGATAGTATTTGCAGCAGTCCATAAACGAGACCCAATTTGGGAATATTTTAATGAAGTTCCTCTACCTATGCATAAGGCAGGTATGCATGTAAAATGCAAACACAGCAACAAAGAAATGCAAGGCTTGGTGGCCCAAATGAAACAGCATCATGTCGAAGCATTCAATGTGAGTGCAGAAAGTTTTTCTAAATGGCCGGCTGGGATAAGGCTGGGATGACCTTGAGTGCAGCTGCAAATAATGTTTTGGCTAGCCAGCCTCAGAAGGTCTTGCCTTGTTACTGAGCACCAACATGAGGAGGTTGCATGCTGTAAATGTAATTGGATCACCCCGTAGGGTGGGGGATGTGGTTAAGCCCTTAAGAAGGCTTAGGTATGGCACTACAATTCACCATTTAGGTCAATTCCTGGTGGTAAGCTGCTCCAAGGGCTAATTGATGGAATCTATCCAGACATGCTGCCAGTCTGTTTTTCCTTGCTGATGTATTGTTCCTGTCTTGTTTATGCTTCTCGGTATGCTGCCAGAATCCCTAACTTTTATCTCAGTGTTTTGCTGAATAAATAGCCCTGAGTCTTATCTCTTTGAGTCTATGGAACTTTTTTTAGCCTGCCTGCAGCTGCTTGGTTGCAGCTAGACTTCGCTGCCCTGTCAGGACTCTGCACATGCTCTGGGGACCTACCTCGTGCTACCCAGACACATCAGACATGCTATGATGAAGACAAAGGATCTCCAGATTGGTAAATCTTTTGATTTCATCATATTTCTTAAAGACTGCCCTGAATGGTAATCTTTGAGCAAAAGTATATTTCTTATACGTAATAAGAAATATATTAATTAGTGCATGTTACTGTCATTTTGATGCAGTTTTTATGAAGAAATAAAGAGTTAAAACAAAAAAAGTCCTTTTTGGGGCAGTACTGAGTGGCAGTGAATACAATGAGTATTGCTAAATAAAGCAGAAATAATATAAATAATAAAATAAAATCATTGGAATTTTTTGTTTAGGTGAATATATCATCGACATAAAGGATTCTGTAAACTATCTGTCTTTGAGATCACCATTCTCCTGTTCTACAGTTTCAGAGTTATCTGTTGAGGATAGTGTTTCAGTCACATCATATGCATCACATATCCATGGTATGTTGTTACCCTGTTCTCTGAGGGGTCCCAAATAAACACAAGATGGGGAAATTAACTCGAGCACTCTCTTAAGCTAGCAAGAGGCAGGGTAACTTAGCAGGGATCTTGCAACCCAGCTTCTATGGGGTCAGGTCAGAAGAGCAGTCAGACAGTTTTAAACAGTAAAAATGTTATCTTTATTAAAGGACAAACAACAAATAAGACACCACATGCACACAGCTAACTGAGAAATAAGAAATAAGAGTTTTTGGGGGAAGTGGGCGATACGACACCTTATCTCGTAGTCCTGGAGAAAGGCGGAGGATTGCAGGGAAGGAAGCTCAGAGCGGTTCGCTAAGGGGACAACTCGCTGGACACAGCGGCAGCAGGGCTGGATGGAACTCAGGAGCGATCCGAGTAGTTCTGATGGGCAAGCGATCCGAGCGAGTGATCCGAGGGGCACTCAGAATCAGGGGGGTCTTTATAGAGTGGATTGTGCCTACAGGCCATCCTATGCTTGGTGAGAACAATGGAAGTTTGGAGAGGGACAAAACGTTGGGAAAGGTCAAGTTTTACACAATCAGCTTAGCGCTAGTATAACAATAGCGTAGCCAGTATGCCAATAGCTTGGCATTGAGAGGGTGCCGGCTTGAGGCCGAGCACCTTTGTGTAAAGCTAAGCAAGGTGTGTCTGCAAAAGAGGTCCCTGAAGCAACGGAGTGGCATTAATCTGCCTGCCTAAGAGGGGATTGGAATGTTCAACCATTAACCGGCCATGCCTGTTTACGTGCTTGTCCGGTGGCCTTGCAAACACGTGGAGCAGGGTGGCAGAGAAAGGTCAAGTGAAGGCCAAATAAGTTTGATATCGAAAGAGATATCTAGTGCTATCACCGGGTAGGCCTGAACCGTGGTAACAATGTCACCTAAAAGAAAGGAAAAAGCTGACCGTCCAAGAACCACTATAGACTTGTTAAGTCTTGATGGATGGAGTAATGTCCTGTTATATGTGCTTGTATAATAAAAGAAGAAGGGAATGTCTTCCATGCAGAAATAATTGATGTGTCAGGAAATGTGCACACAGCAAAATACATAGTGACAGCAAATACAAGTGACAGCAAAAGCTATAATAACATGCAAACAAAAAGTCAAACGTCTAGTACACAGTTTGGGCATGGACAATGTTGTGAGTATATTTAAGATGAGAAAAAAATTAGAAGAGCAGGAAGGGTATACAAAGTTAATAGCCTATGGTTGCAGTGCTCATTTGCTGCACCTCCTAGCCAAAGACTTCAGTGTTTGAGAAATAAAGACTAACGTTGCTGAAATTACTAAATACTTCCGTAACAATTGTGTGATGAACCTGATGGGAGGGGGGTTTGACAACAGAGCCTCCTTAGCAACCGAGAATGTTTAAACTGATTGGCTGTTGAAATGGAAATTTGGATAGCCCACGGGAGGGGCTGAGGAAGAGAGAGAAGTAACGGATTTTAACCGACTGGAGAGAAAATGGAGAAGTGGAGAGTTTGGGGGAGGCTGGAGAGCTGGAGAGCTCTGTGGAAGAGTAAGGGATAAACAGTTAATTCTGTCTGCAAACAGTTAATTCTCTCTGCAGCTTGTAGTTATTTCTCTCTGTGTCTGCAGTTAATACAATTGAACCTTGTGGGAACGGAATGTTTGCTGGCTCGCTTCTGCTGACTTAGCTTCGATACATCAGACTTGCAACATTTGAGAAAGCCTGTTGTAGTAAGAAACAAAACTGATGATCACTGTGTAGCGCATCTGTTCTTTCTCCTGAACAGGAGATAACACTATACTAAAAACGTATAAATGGCTGTGAACTCAATTAAAGGGAGGCTCGGACTTTTGGAAGCAATTCCAGCCAAGACTCACCGGTGAATAAAATAACTCTTTCCAAACCGAAGGGTCTGATCTCTGTTATCTCCTTCAAAACAGGGTGTATGAGAGATAGTGAAATAAATTGAAAAGAGAGAGAGAGAGAGAGAGGAAGGATGTGCTGTTTTATAAACATTTAGATACAAAACAAATTTAAGCCACAGTGTTACAATAAACGTTTGCCTTTCTGTTTTCCTTATCACAGTCTCACAGAGTCTTATCCTGCATCCTGGAGTATATATGCTACCAATAGTACCATCTTTACCAGAGTTCCAAGGGTACCACAGTCTTTGAAAAGATAAATCACTGCTGGTCCTTATATGTGGAGAGGGGCAGATTTAAGGAAAGCAGCAAAGGGAGATAACCCTGGAAGGAGGAAGCCAAGGGGGACAAGAGTGAGGAAGGGACTGCGTTCTCAGGAAGGGGAACTGAAGCAGGCCTGTTTGTCCTAGCCCTGGCTTGACCCAGAGATCTCCCAGCTGTTCAGATCTGAACACAAAGAGGTGTCAGGCGGGGGTAGGCCTTGAGTGCGAGGCTTGGGTGCCTTTCCGCTCGCGTTCTTCCACAATACAGAGCAGTGCTCGTTTGCTGCATCTCCTAGCCAAAGACTTCAGTGTTTGAGAAATAAAGACTGTTTTTGGGTTGAAATTACTAAATACTTCCGTAACATTGTTTTGCAGCAGGGAGCTCTGAATAGAATGGGTGGAACCAAGCTAGTGTTCCCACAGGATATTAGATAGGGAACTCTGTAGTGGCCTGTTTTGAGCAGTATATCAAGAACTGGCTTATTCTGATGACAGTTTGTGAACAAAATCAAGAGAAAATAAATGCCCTGGTCACAGTCAAAATAATCAACATTGGGCTTAAATGTTGAAGATATGCTTAGCATCCTGAAACCCATTTCTGAAGCTTTAAATAAAATACAGAAAAACAGCTGTTTCACCACTGATGGTCTTGAAATTTGGAAGGAACTGAGTGAGCATTTAAAAACAGAACTACACATTGACAGAATTAAATTACAAGCATTTTTTAAACATGAACGGGACAAGCACTGTCTCCAGCTCATTTTCTTGCAAATATTGTCAATCTCTGGTACCCTAAGTGCTGAGAACTAAAAGTTAGCTATATAGCAAATACTGTCAATATCCAGTACCAGGGTCAAAGCTTAAGTGCTGAGAAAGAGGAGTTAGCTATGAAACGGGTATCAAACAATCATCCATCTGTACTGCCAGCTATAATCAACTGCAGAGCTAAGGGGAACCATTCAAGAAATATGTTTGCTAATGATGTTTTAAAGAAAGTCACACCAGTGAACTGGTGGAAATGACTTAAGCATTTGGATTTAGAGGCTGTTGAAGCAATGATTTCACTTTTAACAGCAGTAGCTTCTTCTGCTGGCATACAAAAAATATTTTCTTCCTTTGGACTCATGCATTCTAAATTGAGGGATGGTTTTGGACCCAATAAACCAGGAAAGCTTGCTTTTCTTTTCCAGATGAACAGACAAGAAGATGAAGATGACTGAGCTACAGGGGACAGTATTTTAAGCTTTTCATGTGTGGACCAGGCTGATAATCTAAGGTGTTTTTTTGGTTGTTTAAAAAAATATATATATTGTTTATATCAGTTAACAAACAGGGAAATGTTTAAGCAAATACAAGAATATATAAACTATAATGTTCTTGTTTTTGTTAAATTAAACTATTTAAATTGTTATTATTAAGCTAATGATTATTTTTCTCCTTCCAATAAAGTACAGCAGAAAAGTTGTCCAAATATTATTGACCTATTAAACTGGAGATAAATCAGTTCACAATAATTTCATAATTATCTATCTATCTATGATGTGTTTGTAATAGTAGAACCAAACCAATATTTCTTTATATAACTGTAAAACTGACCTGAAAAGTTGTTATTCTAAAAATGAAACCTTCATCTTGTTGTAAATATTACGACTATACCAGCAACAATGAGTCTTCGGTATCTCTGAGTTGTGTAAAATATGTATTAAGCTTATATCGAAGAAGGCCATTTCTGCACTAGACTGTTATAGTGCTATTATTCCACTTTCAACATCCTATTGAATCCTGGGGTTTGCAATTTAGGGGGCTGCCTTTGAAGCCCCTCCCCTTTAAAATGCAAACGCCAGGATTCCACAGGATGTTGAAAGTGGAATAATAGCACTATAACAGTCTAGTGTGGAAATTGGAGGGGGGGGGGTGAATCACATGATTAAATTGAGTATTTCGGAGTAGTGATTTAAACTGTGATTTAAATCAAATTGATTTAATAAAAGGTGAAAGATTTATAGGATCTGAAGAGAAACTAGAGTATCACAAAGATAAGATTAAAATAAGAACATAAGAAGTATTTAAAGAATTAGGGATTAACTGACATTGGTTACTATATAGACAGATTAGAGAGAAATGGAGAATGGACTTAAAATCAAATGGTTTGTTTAGAAGAAGGACTGCTTACTGCAATACTTCTTTCTCAAACTATCAAAATTTTGGCTAAACTATGTAAGATACTGTTATTATGGGAGACAGAAGCTGCATTAACCAAGGATTCTATGATTAAATGGTCTCACAGTCATGTAGGGATGAGAGGATGATGGGGGCGATTCACTCCCAGCGGCAATGTTTTTGGGGCATCCCGATTTATAGCCACACCCCTGCATGCCATGGCCATACCCCCACGCATTGTGGCCATGCCCACATGCACAGTGGCCATGCCCCCTCCCCCCAACTCCACACACTCCAAGCTCTGCCACTGAAGAAGCATCATTCAGATATTAGTCCCAGGGACAACAGATCCAGTCAATCAATGGGAACCTGGAAAGTCTACAAGTTCAATTAATTCAATGGGTCTCTCACTGCTGGCACTAACTATTGGACTTAGGCCCTGGTTTACCATCCTGCTGAATTATTTTGCACAACACATGGATTCTCACAGACCAAAGTAAGTGTACAAGAAAAATTGTTCTGCTCTTTTGTGAGAGACTGGAAAAGCAGTTCTTACCAATGATCTGTCTGCTTCTTCTCTTGACTGGAAGTAATTCTGTGGAAGTGCATCAACAGAATTAATGTGCTTACAATCTAAGAAGTAATCACTGGCCCAGCTTGTGGATGGTTAGAAACACAAGTGAGACCAAGAAGGTACTGGAAGTAGAGTGTGTGTGTGTCTCTGCTTTGCGGACTGAGGGATCTTGTGATTCAGGGGCTGGTGCATAATTAGAACTTTAAAAAAAAATCTGATTGACTCCCTATCTGATGGGAAAGAAGTGGAGAAGGGGAGAACCACCTGTGCTTGTCTTGAACTCATTGGAGGAAAGGCAGGATATATTGAGAACAAAGAGTAAACTGAACAAGGCAGGCAGAGGCTTGCAGCCCAAGTCTCACTGTCCTCAACTTCTCTTGCCTATTTGCCCTGACCTTTGGCTGGTACAAGACATTCAAGGCTGTACTGAACTTGCCTTGCATCCAGAGTTCTTCCTTCATCCTCACTACCAGCAACTTGCAAAAGGCAGGTTCCTCTTCCCTGCTGTGCTGAACCGTGGACCTGCACTTACCACACACCCATTGCTCCCAACAACCCTTTTCCGATGCATGAAATAAGAAGGAAAGGTATTGGTATTTCAAGCCATGTTTTAAAGACAGATTGAGCACTGAAACGCAGGGAACGCCCATTTTCATCCCTGACAGCGCCGTAGCTTGAGAACCAGGCCAATTTTCTGAGCTACTATACAAGTAGGCTTGGATTTCAGGATTGCAACACTTATGTAATATAATATATCTTGCTGGTATATGAGAAATCCACTCTGGTGACCTCTGTACGTAGATAGTCTTGCTGTTAGAATTATACAAGGAATCCGTTATCTCAAATTTTGTCCGTGTATATGTAGATTTTCCTGGCTACATTGCATGGAAATGGACATGGTCTTGACATGCTCCATTCACGCCTGATATAATCGATGTATTTTGTTAATAGGAAAATGCATACTTTTTAAAAAATACATACACACATGCTATAATGGTCACACATAAACTTTAAAATTATGCAACCCTTTCCACCCTAAAAGCCAGCTTTTTATTTCTCCAATAAAACCCCCACACAACACTGTAAAGGAATCAACAAACTGAACTAGAAAGGAGAAAATTAATAGAAATTATCATTTCAGATAAGCACATCTGCTCTTGTGCCATCAGTAACAAAGGCATGCTCAGGATACTGCATCACTACAGCATGAGACCATGCCACGGTGCTGCCACATACACCACTGGGCTACAACTCGGAACACCAGGGTTGGAATCCCTGCGCAGCCATGGAAGGTAAAAGCAACGCCGCCGCCTCCTTCGTCAGCACTAATTGGGAGACCGAAAAGGAGCTGCTGTACCCAGAGGCACCCAAGGGGGCGCTGGGGGTAGAGGGTGGCGGTGAAGTTCGCTGCCTGAGGCAAGCCGGGAGGGTTGTAGGATGGCGCCGAAGTCATTCCTGGCGAGGAACAAAAGGTAACAGCTCCTTTTGCTGCCCCACAAGAGGCAGAAGGCGTGTTCACATTTATAGGGAAAACTCTAGGCATCCTATAGTGCTGTTAGGGTTCGATAAGCACTCTGGAGAGCCCCGCTCGGCCATGGCGTCCCCTCAGGCAAGTCACGCTGTCTCAGCCTCCGAGGAAGGTAAGGGCAAATTCCCTCTGAACAAAACCTGCCCAGAAAACCCCGTGAGAGGGCCGTCATAAGTCTGATATGACTTGAAGGCACACAATAACCACCACCAGGCATTCTGCACTCTGGTTTCCTTGGCGGGGAAAGAAGCAAAACACGCGCAAACTGAGGCCTGTGGCCCGTCTTCGACAGGCGCCCTTTCAGGTCCGCGAGTGGCGATGACTGGCCGCAGCGGTTCAGCACCAACTCCCTGCCTTTCTCTTTTGGGGAGTGTCCTCCTTCTCATGTAAACCCTCCCTCTCCCCCGTACCCCCCTTCCCCTCTCCCAAGCCCCGACACCCCCGTCTTCCTCTAGCCTTTCCCTTCACTTACCGGCCCGCTGCTAGACTGGACAAGCAGTGCTCCCCTCTGTGGGTCCTGTTCGTGAAAGAAACCTGCCTGTGCCGACCTACCTGGGCTTCCAGCGCAAGGACCCCCTCCCCCAGTCTGCTGGAGCTTACCTGCTTTCCAGTGGGGCTTGGCTGCCAGGTTTTCCAAAGAGCGATAAGGTAAAATTCATGGTCCACAGGAAGCAGTGCCAGTATTTACAAGTCTGCGTTCTGCCTGCTGTGCCAAGTGAAGCTGTTGATTTCAGTTCACTTAGCCAGGTATTTCTTTTTATTATTATTATTTATTTGTATCCCGCCTCTCCATATGGATCGAGGCGGCGGACAACTTATAAATAGCATGTATTTCGAAACATTTCTATACATGCCCCCAACAAGCTGGGTACTCATTTTACCGACCTGCAAAAGGATGGAAGGCTGAGTCAACCTTGGAGCCGGGCAGGATCGAATTCACAACCTTGTGGCTTGCAGTACTGGCAGTTAACCACTGCGCCACCAGGCCTTTCTCCATAAAATGAATATGTTGTCCGCATTCCTAAGTTGTATAATGCTCTCCTTTCTGTTTTTATGAAAGACCCACACCTCAATTGATGGCGGGGCAGGTTTGGCATCACCTTCAGTCCCTATGAAAAGAGGGCTTTCCAGCCATCAAATACCAGATGACCTTTATGATAAGGGACTGCTGCCAGCTCGACAAGGGACAAGGTTTCCAACCCTCAAATAAGGGAAATCTGTTACGGTAAGGGACACCTGGCAACCGTCGTTGGGCTTCCTCGGTAAACTTGAGGAACAAACAGAGGAAATAGGTACAGTGCTCTTCTTATCCTTAGTATCTGATCAGGAAACTGGCTTTGTGAAGAGGGAAAGAGGAGCTGGTAGTTTGCAACCAGGTCTGTGATGACAAGAGCTGCTTCTTCCCTGGTTTAACTTCTGGAAATAATCATTGTCTAGAGAAACACCCTAAAGGTACCAGAACCCATCTGGTCTTGAAAACTAAGCAAGGTCAACCCTTGTTAGTACTTGGATGGAGACCGCTAACCCATACTAAGGCTGCAGGATATATTTCAGAGTAAGGAAGTGACAAAACCACCTCTGAGTACTCCTTGCCTAAAAAAAAGCCTTTGAGGTTGTCATAAATCAACAAGTATGGTAACTTGAAGGTGCACATGCATGCATACGCACACAAATCAACCTTTGGTTTCATTTCTCCTACATCATACTGGGATTTCCTTTAAAATTCCACTAATAAATCCTTTTTTAACCCTTCTGTGGCCTACATTCTGTGCTACACTTAGCTTTGTGTAGCAGAAGATTGCTAAGACTGCTGATGTGCTCACAAATGTACAGGTTATAGCATGGTCAAGGTGAACATTCTTATGAAACAGCAGTGTTTTCTTCATGGGAGAGACTATTATACCCAACGGAAACCCTTAAAGGAACAAAAAGAGAACAAAGTTAATTTCACTTACTATAGAGATGACTCCCTATTATACAAGTATGTGAAAATCACATTGGGGCCCTTGTGCTTCTTGTTTCTGTCACAGACGCAACAGAGATGAGCTTTGTCATCCTTAGAGAAGAGTCCTTTCACCTATTAAATCCAGCTTTTCATCCCCTCCTTTTTTTTCTAATTTCTTGGCTTTTTTCTTTACTATTTGCTGGCTGTACCAGCACTTTTGGCCAGATGTTCCTTTGCTGAAGGTAATTGTATCCACATCTGGAATCGCAAGATCTCTAATATATTTCAGGCAGGATGGACTTCTAGCTTCATCACAGAGTTTCTCTCTAGCATGCTTTTCTTTCTGTGCAGTAAGAATCAGCTTCACTTCTGATCTTAGATACTTACTGGAAGACTGTTGTATCATGGCTTTGTACCATTTGACTAGTTCTGAACTGAATCTGACTGGGATTTCTCTGTTACTTCAACTGTACTAGCTGTCAGTTTGACTTGACCTGCCATATCATGCTGGTGGTTTTCTAAAATTTAAATTTACCCTTCTCCCTCTTTTTTTAATCTATTACATGAAATGTTCCTCTGGGACCATCAGTGGTGACACATTGAACAGTTCTTTTGACTGTGTGAAAATAAATTCAGCTTCCTTCGTGGGGCTTTTTTCAAACATGCCTTCAAGTCAGTTCCAGCTCATTCCAACACTTTCCTGGGGAATTCTTTAACATTTATTCAGAGGAGGTTTGCCATTGCCTTCTTGTAAAGGTGAGGGAGTCTGATTGGCAAATCACTGGGGATTTGGATGCTGGTCTCTTGGACTTAGTCCAGCGTTTGAACCACTATATCATTCTTGCTGGAGTCTTTGGATGTTTACTGGCAGATGCCTCAGAGATTCACAGTCTGCTGATAATATGTGTCCACCAATTATATTTTTGGTGTCATATCAACCATATAAAAGCAGTTCATATTTGCATCCATGGATGCATGGTATTTGCTGAAACACAGTAATTTGGAACCAATGGGGAATTTCCTCTCAAGAACAAGAGCTGGAGATTTTTATCAGAACTAAACTAAAGGATGAAACTCCATCCCCACTATTTGCATTGTAAAATATGCTTTTGGGACATGTGTGTCATATTTCCTTCAGCCTCGTTTTGAAGACATTGAGAGAAAGAAACCCACCATCTCTGTAGGTAATTGGTTTCAGTGCCAAATCACACTTAGTATCAAGAAGTTCCTTCTGAAGATCAATTGAAATCTGCCCTCCTGCAACTTAAAAACATTAGACCTGGTCTGCCCTCTGGAGCAGCAGAGAAGCAACCTGCCCCTCCCCTCTGAGACTAGATATTTAAGAAGTGCAATGATGTTACCCCTCAGGTTTCCCTTCCCCAGCTGAACATGCTCAACTCCCTCAGTCTTTCCTTATATTTTTGTTTTCTATACCTCTTGTCATTTTTTGTTGCCCTTCTTTGAACCTGCTCCAACTTACCTATATCCTTCTTAAAAGGAGGCACCCTGAACTGAATGCAGTTCTCCAGGTGAGGCCTGACTAGCCCAGAGTATAGTGCGACTACTACTGCCAAACTACCTCTGAGCATTTCTTGCCTAAGAAAGCCCTGTGAAATTCATGGGGTTGCCATAAGTCAACAGGGGACTTGGAGGCACGCATGTACATAAACACACAGAACACATTACTTCCCTTGTCCTGGAAACTCAATCTATTAATAGGAGCTGAAATATTATTTGCCTTCTTTGGTGCAGCATCAAGTGGTGCATCATGTTCAGTTTATGATCAACAATAATCTCAATGTTTTTTTCACAGCTACTACTACTACTGCTAAGCCAAGTATCTTTGATCTTATATCTATGTGTTTTGTTTTGTTTTGCCTAAATGTAGAATTTTGCATTTCTCTTTGTTGAACTTCACTTCCTGAGTCTATTTTGGCCAAGTGGTAAACCACTCCTTGAACCAACTTTTAGAAGAGCCAGTTTTATTTTTCAGCTTACAAAGAACCACAGTACTTTGTATGTATGTATGTATGTATGTATGTATGTATGTATGTATGTACATTTGTATATATGTATGTATTTATAACATTTATACCCTGCTTTTCAGCATCAAAGGCTCTCAGAAAAGCCTACCGGTTGTTAATTTGACATTTGCTTGCCCTCAAGCATGCAATCTAGATAAGATATAACACATAAGCAAAAGGGAATGGCAGTGCAGGAGAGGATAAAGCCCAGCAGATACTGATGGTTCTTTCCCTCCAAGGCCAAGGCAGAGGTATTTGGGATGGAGGGAGGGCCCACCATTGGTTGCTGGGCCTGGGCACGATGGAGCCATTTCTTCCCAGAACACCTGCTCCCCCTTGCTTCTGGTTTCCCAGAAATGGCTGAAGTGAGGAGGTCGAGCATTAGCAGATTAAGCAGCTGGGACTGTGGACCTTGATTACCATCTTATATTGCTGCACTCCCTGTCATTACTGCCAAGGTGCAAAAAGGTTTTGCTTTGCAAAGCAACTACTGAAATTTATGATCTGTTTCTAGTTGTCTGAAAAATGCACTGAAAAAATGTGGTGAATTTACAAACGTTTCAGTTTTTACCTGAGTAAAATACAAAAATATTCCATTAAAAAAGGAGCACAACATCTTTAATAGTGGTTTTGTTTTTTCTGATCATAGAACCAAGACCTGCTCTACCATTAGACTAAGCGAGGGGGCTGCCTCAGGCTTCAGTTTTCAGGTGGAGCAAACTGCTCCTCTTCCCCTTAGGCCCAAACACCACACCAGTGTCACTGTCTCATGCCCCTCCCTTTCCCCCACAATTCACATTGCTGTGGCTACTGTTCCCACCACCCCACGTCGCTTCTCCCACCCCCACTGCATCAAGCCAACACTGCCATTGCCTCGTGCCCATCCACCACTGCTTTACCCTCTTCCGTGGCATCTCTATTTGCCTGCCTACCCTTAGGACCTTCCTATGCATAATTGCTGCCCACAGAAAGCAGATGTTTTACACATAAAAATGAAATACAAACAAATCACAAATGCTAAGTATGTCTTACGGACACAGCTAGCACTTATTAGTGATGCTGCACAGAAAAAGGTTCCTCCGGCCTCATCTCTTATCTCAGTCCACTAGTGGCCTTTGCTCTCAGAGAAGCTTCTCTCTCTCTCTCTCTCACACATACACACACGCTTTCCCTTTCCTTTTTTAGATGAAGTAACAGGGCTGTAATGCACACGTTTGTTTGCAGCATGGAGTGAGTATCAATGTGACAGTTGAGGTTCATGGAGGAGAAGCTGAAGTGGTTTACCTGGTAAAGAAAACAGGTAGCAGCGGACTCAGCATGGCAGCAGTGAAAATGAAGGGCAGGAGGAATGCAGAACACTATAGGGCACGGGTTAATTGTAATTTGATCAAAGATACCATTTGAAAGGAAAAGGAAATGTAATCTACCTGGAAATCTCCATGTAAGTACCATCAAGTTCAGTGGGGTTTACACACTGAGAAAAGTAGGAATAACATGACAGCCCAGATTAGTAAAACCTCCCCCCAAAAAATTGGGAATGGCTTTTGTTTTGTTTTGTTTTGAAATCAAAGGCTTCTCTAGTTCAGGATTCCATCTGCACTGAGGCCAGTCCAATGCCTTTGGGAAATCCCAGGGTCCTTAAAAGCAGCGAGGGCTTTTCTGGCTGTTTTAATTGTGCCTCTCTGTGTGAATCATAAAATAAAGTTTTCAAAAAGCATTTTTGTGTTGTGTACCATCTTGGGACCCTGTTAGATTGAGAGAGAATTAACAAAATGTGACTATTTAATTAGATGGATAAATAGCCCATGATACGATCACAACGAGTCCCTCCCACTGGTATACAGAGACCTAATCATAGTTGAGGTAATATGTAAGCCATCATGACTAGTAATGATGGAAAGCTTTATCCTTTATGAACTTGTCTGATCTTTTTGGAAAAGAAAAGAAAATAGGTGTCCAATTGGTGGCTGTCACTACATCCTGGGGCAATGAGTTCCACAGTTAAATTATGTGCTATAATAATAGTACTGGTGGTAGTAGTAGTAATAACAACAACAACAACAATGATGTTGTTGTTTATTTATAACACCCTTTACACCAAAAGGCAGAACATCAACATACACAATCGGGGGCAAAGACAATTAAACAGAACACCACAAAATACATGGAACAAAATCCCCCACATCGCACCAGCCACTACCCTGAAGATGGTCAGGATAGGAGAAATAAAAAGTGTCTCACATTGAACAAGGTCAGCCTTTATTTTATTTATAACAGAAGGAGCAATCAGAGTGATAAAACAGGAGAAACTCATTTATCATCTGCCTCCTTCTTGAGCAGTAGTTCTTAATCTTCTCTTTGTCAGGGACCTCCTTTAAACATCTTTTATTGATGGACCCCAAAGACTTAACTCAAGATTTAAAGCCCTAAAGTGCATCCAATATTTATTTAAAGTTGCACATCAAGAGTCTTCAAGTTTGGAAAGAAAGGAGAAGGAAGTAAATGCATACACTCCATGATTCCACACAAATTTAAAATAACAAGAACAGCCACAACAATCCTGAAGACCAAACCATGGCCTAATATTACTTATTACTTATTAATTTTAATTAATTAATAAGAAGGATAATGCTGATTTTCACTTACAAGATATCCCTGGCTGTTACTGCACAGCCAGGCAAAATAGCAGAGTTCACGTACCACGGAGCTTGTTCCTCAGCCAGTCGGGCAGCATTCCAGGAAGCAAGGCAAGGGCCCCAGAAGCCCAGCAGGCACACCCAAAATGGACAGTTCTCAGCCAACAAAGACCCAAGGCTGAGTGAGTGCTTTTATTAAGTAGGCCCTCACCCAGGTGCTACCTCAGCTGGAGCTTGATTGCTTGGAGTTTCCTATTTAAACGCTCTGACCTTCTGAGAGCACTCTTGTTCCTGAAGCTGTTGGTAAGTAGGCACCTGCTCTTGAATCTCTGGGTCTAGGCAGCCCCTGGCTCCATTGCTGAGGCTACTGGGGCCAAGGGCTCTGTTTCCAGGGCAGCCTCTGGGGTGGGCTGTGCAGCAGGCTCCATGGCAGCCTCTGGGGTGGGCTCTGCTGGTGCAGCAGGGTCCATGGCTTTGAAGTCCTCTGGTTTAGACTCAGAGCTTGGGTCCTGGAGTGCCAGGGTCCTTACAGTTCCCTGCACTGCTCTCTGTCTTCCTTTCTTCTCAGTCACTTAGCTTTGCTGCTCTATGTAGCTCCAAAGCCATGTGGACAGCAGTGCTACTTCTACTGCTTTCCCAGCAGCCTGTCAGTTCTAGGGAGGGCCCTTCCTTCTTCTTGCTGGCAACCAATCAATTCAAAACTACAGGTTTGAATTGATTGGCTGCCTCCACTCAGGCAAGAGAAGACTCTAGTCTTCCCTCTGGTCCAGGACCTGGTTGCTTAGCAGAGCTCCTCCTCAGTCAGAGTTTAGTTCTTTTTCAAGCATCATCCTACTCACCCTTCCTGTATATTGTATTATTTCCATGGGCCTTGGTTTCCTTTGCTGTTCTTGTCACAATTTTTTGGAAGTTGGTATGGGTCCTGGATCTAGAACAGCTAATTCCCCAGGCCAGTTTTTGAAAAATTAGTCTGTAGTTTATGTCAGTATGAGTTTTATCCAATGGAAATTATAAATGTGTATGAAAAATTGTTGAGGGTGTATAAGTTCCAGATAAAAGTTGTATTCAGGACCAACTCATTTTAGAGCGAGAGCTTGGTCAATCTGATTGTACAATTGTAATTATTAAAGATACCCCTTTTTTACTTCACTGAGTTTTTTTTTTATTGGCTTTATAGCTTAGGGAGAGGCAGTTTTGTGGAAACATGACTAAGTGTAGTACATTGATAGAGTTACTAGCTTGATAGATGAAGGGAATGCTGTGGATGTAGCATATCTCGATTTCAGTAAGGCCTTTGACAAAGTTCCCCATGACATTCTTGCATCGAAGCTAGTAAAATGTGGGCTAGACAGGGCTACTGTTAATTGGATATGTAATTGGTTGACCGACCGAACCCAACGGGTGATCACGGATGGCTGCTTTTCATCCTGGAGAGAAGTGACTAGTGGGGTGCCACAAGGTTCTGTCCTGGGCCCAGTGCTGTTCAATATTTTTATCAATGACTTAGATGAAGGAATAGAGGGCATGCTCATCAAATTTGCAGATGACACCAAATTGGGAGGGGTTGCTAATATGCCAGAGGACAGGATCAAAATTCAAAATGACCTGGATAGATTGGAGAGCTGGGCCAGGGCGAACAAAATGAAATTCAACAGAGAGAAATGTAAGGTCCTACACTTAGGCAGAAATAATGGAATACAGAAATATAGGATGGGGGACACGTGGCTGGATAGCAGTACGTGTGAAAGGGATCTGGGAGTCTTCATAGACCACAAGCTGAACATGAGTCAGCAGTGTGATGCGGCAGCCAAGAAAGCCAATGCAATTCTCGGCTGCATCAACAGGAGTATGGTGTCTAGATCGAAGGAGGTACTGGTACCACTCTACTCTGCTTTGGTTAGACCCCATCTTGAATACTGTGTCCAGTTCTGGTCACCCCAATTCAAGAAGGATATTGACAAGCTGGAGCAAGTCCAGAGGAGGGTGACCAAAATGGTGAGAGGCCTGGAAAACATGCCCTATGAGGATAGACTGAGAGAGCTGGGTATGTTTAGTCTGCAGAAAAGGAGGTTAAGAGGGGACATGATAGCCATGTTTAAATATTTGAAGGGATGCCACGTAGAGGAAGGAGGGGGCTTGTTTTCTGCTGCTCCAGAAACCAGGACAAGGAGCAATGGATTCAAGCTGCAGGAAAGGAGATTCCACCTGAACCTCAGGAAGAACTTCCTGACAGTCAGGGCTGTCCGGCAGTGGAATCTGCTGCCTCGGAGAGTAGTGGAGTCTCCTACCTTGGAGGTTTTTAAGCAGAGGCTTGATGGCCATCTGTCGGGAGTGCTTTGAGGGTGTTCCTGCATGACAGGGAGTTGGACTGGATGGCCCGTGTGGTCTCTTCCAACTCTACATTTCTATGATTCTATGATTCTATGATTATATTTCTCACTGTTGAAATTCATTGTGTTAGTTTCAGCCCGGCTCTCTAATCTGTTAAGGTCATTTTGAATTTTGATCTTGTCCCTTCTAATTTGGTGTCATCTCCAAATTTGATGTCATCTCCAAATTTGATATGAATGTCTTCTATTCCATCATTGAAGTCATTGATAAAGATGTTGAATAGCACTGAGCCCAGGATAGAACCCAATGGCAAACCACTAGTCACTTCTCTCCAGAATAAAGAGGTGCCATTGATGAGTGCAATGTTTGGTCTGATCCTAACTCAATAAGCAGTCTTCATAGATAGATCCAGAAAGATTTATTATAGATTAGTTCTGCACACAGACAGTGGTCTTGCCAGAACTGAAGATGAACAGACAGTTTCACTTTCTTGAACACCTCTTGAACCTCCCAGGTCTTTCGCACTCACATTCCATCCTCGGGCACTAGCTTGTAGAAATCTGATGAAATGACCTTGGTTCCCATGCTCAGGGCTGGCTCCCCCTCCCATCATCCAAATATTTAAGGGAACACAGCATTGAAGGAGACACAGGAAGATGGCTATAGCATGACTCAGCTATGCATGGAAGAGATGGCATTATCTTCTGACAGTGAGCGTGCTTTAGTTGGTCAACTAATTACAAATCCACCTAATATAGTGTTTTCTAGCCCACATTTTACTAGCTTCTTTGCAAGAATATCATGAGGGACCTTGCCAAAGGCCTTACTGAGATTGAGGTGATGCTATATCCATAGCATTCCCTTCATCAATCAAGCTGGTAACTCTATAAAAAGGGAGGTGAGATTAATCTGGCATAACTTGTACTTGAGAACCCATGCTGACATTAGTGATCACAGCATTCCTTTCCAAGGGCTTACAGACTGTTTAATGGTTTGCATTAGAATCTTTCCTGGTATTGATGTCAGGATGACTTGGAGGTAATTATTTGGGTCCTCTCTTTTTTTCTCTTATGGAAGATGGGGACAACATTTGTCCTCCTCCAGTCTGCTGGGACTTCACCTATTCTCCAGGAATTCTCAAAGATTATTTCCATGGGTTCTCAGATTACTTGTGTCAGTTCTTTTAATACATTTGAATGTAGTTTGTGTCAGGGTGCCTAGGTGAGCAACCCAAAGCATGTCAGAGTGCAAAAGAGGAAGCAGTGTTTAACCATTCTAGTGGCCCCAGATTGAAAAAAACATCCACACAAAATGTGTTTAGGCTAAGTAGAGTTTATTGAAGCATAGCAGAATATATGATAAGCATATCACTTCAGAGAGCTCTAGCCCTTTTCGCATGCCAGTCCTGTTGCAAAATGGCCTCAGGAGCATCGTGCGATTGCGAGGACCGTTCAACATGATGTCCTTGCAATTATGCGATGCTCCCAAGGCCATTAGGGGGCGATCACACATTATATCATTTTTGGCTCATTGCCAAAAATGATGTGTAATCGTGTGTCCCTCCTGTGCCCCACACACACTTACCTTGCATGCGGAGGCTCCGGACGCTCAGCCATCGTGCTTCCTCCCCCAGTGCAGCCTGGGAAAGTACCCGGCTGTGCTGCAGAAGGAAGGGGTGGAGCACTCACACTTCCTTCTAGCCAGCATGGAGCTGGTGCGGAGGGGAAACAGAGGGGACGCGAGTGCCTCCCAGACAAGGCTTTTTGCGCGATCCCTGCACGATGCCAGCAGCACCAGGTAAGGTGCAAAAAGGGCCTCTGTCTAGAAACATAGACAAGACCAGAAACAAAGGTCAAGGGCCAAGCAACAAGAAACAAAGGGAAAGGCAAGAGAACCTTACAGAACATGATGTAAGCTTTTAATCAGAGCTAGGACCCATTACACACACGATTCCCATGCTTAGAGCTTTCCTACGGGACAGGAAACTTCAGGAGACTAGATAGACAAAACAATCTAGCAGCTGTGCTGCAAAAGGCAAAATGACCTCTTCTCTCCATCCACCAGAAAAACACCTTAAACGCATGACACTAACATACTGAATACCTCAGTTTGTCTAGCCCTGGAGGCTTGAGTTCATATAGAGTAGCCAGGTATTCCTATGTTACCTCTTTACCTATATTGTGCTACATTTCCTCTACCTCATCTTCTGTATCATTCCCCTCCCCCCAAGTCAAGCATTTTTTTTCCCCTTTTGGGACAAGACCAAGGCAAAGAAGTTGTTGAGTACTTCTGCCTTTTTCCACTGTTTTCATTTTGCCATCTTCTCCATGGCACAATGGCCCTGCCATTTCTTGTTTCTTTTTTTCCTTGCTTACATACAACCCCCCCCCAAAAAGCCCTTTTTATTGTTTTTAATCTTTCTTTTTTTATTTTTTTATTTTATTGATTATACAGAAAGAAAAAAACATAATACAAACACAAAAATAAAACACCATGTGATACAACTAATAGTAAAACAAAAAGATTTCGACCAAAAGCGAACTTACATTATTATTTCTCTCTTATATAATTACAATCAAAAACTTATTCAGCTTATTCTATATCAGAGTACTTATATATTTTTATTACCTATCTCTGATTCTTACTCTCATTATACTCATTATTATTATAGTAATATCATTCTTAATTCTATATTTTTCCTTTAAATTTAATCTAATGCTATTACTAAATATAATCTTTTTACTTAACATATTAAACTATCTCTAAAGGTAAACCCACTCCCCAAAGCCGATTACATTTTAACTTATTTTTTTTATTTTATTTTTGTTTTTTGTTTTTTGTTTTACAAAATTAAACAACTCAACTCCAATTTAAACAAAAACACCACATTATTATCACAAAAAAGGTGAATAAACCCACCCCCCAGAGCCAACTTTTTATTTAATCCATTTTCCAAAATTGCCATTCTTCTTGTGAAAGGGTAGCTTTACCATCTCTTATCAAAGCTTTTTCCAAAAATATTTTCCAAATTTCTTCAAAATCATTCCCTTTTACTAAACCTTTCATAAATCTAATTCTACATGTTAATTTATCATTGATTGCAATATTCCACACTTCTTTATACCATTCCTCTATTTGAAGTTTTTCATTTGTTTTCCATTTTTTTGCTATTACTAACCTCGCTGCAGTTAACAAATTTATTATTAAATCCTTCGTTACCTGGGTACACTCAACCTTATTATAAATAGACAACAACCCTATATTTGGACATACTGGTACCTCAACTCCTGTTATCTCTTTTATCTCTTTAAAAACCTTTAGCCAAAATTCCCTTATCTTATTACAGTTCCACCACATATGCATATATGTACCGATTTCTTGACATCCTCTCCAGCATAATCTTGAATATTTCTCATCTATCTGGTGTAGTTTTACTGGAGTCAAATACCATTTCCAAACTATTTTATAATAATTCCCTTTCATTCTTATAGATAATTTTTTTAAATGACGCTGTTTCCAAATTTTTCTCCATTCTTGTATATCTATATTTTGCAATGTCTCTTCCTCCCACATTTTTCTAAGATAATCCTCTTCTTGTTCTTTTGCCAATATTTTATATATTTCACTTGTAATACCCTTTAATATTTCATTTTCTTGCATATTTTCTCTTTGAATAATAATTTGTTCAAATTTAGTATATTCTTTAATCTTTTAATCTATATATTTTTTGTTTTTTTATTTCTTTTTCTATTATTTCTCTTAAATTTATTGGAAATTTTTCCATCATTACTATCGAAGTTAATGTTGATATATTCGGTAACAATTTTCTTTTGTTTTTCTTCCATATTTCTATTATATTTTTTATAAAGGGATTTTCTATCTTTTCTATTTCTTTCTTTGAAATATTCCTAAAAATATATATTTTCCAATTTCATCTCAATATTCATATCTTCTATCTCTAACCATTCTAAATCACCTTTTCCTGAAACTCCATCTATAATATACCTCAGTTGATTTGCGTAGTAATACCATTTTAAATTTGGAAGTCCCAGGCCATCTTCTTTTTGACTTTTGTACCAATATTTCTTATTAATCCTCGCTCTCTTATAGCCGTTACAAAAATTATTTAATAACTTTTGCCACTCTTTTAATTCTTCCTCTGATACTTTTATTGGTAACATTCTAAACAAAAAATTTATTTTAGGCAGTATTTTCATTTTTACCACTGCTATTCTACCAAACCATGATAGTTTTATATTCTTATAATCCTGTAATTTTCGTTTAATTTCTGATTTTAATTTCTTATAATTTTTTTCCTGCAATTCTTGTAAATTTTTTGTAATATCTATTCCTAGATATTTAATTGATTCTTTTACTTTAAGTAACGTTCTTTTATTACTTACAAATTTTTGTACTTCTTCTTTAGTATAATTAAACAACATTATTTCTGATTTGGCCCAATTTATTTCTAATCCTGTCTTCTCCCCAAACTCTTTTAAACGTTTGTCTATCCTATCTATCTTTTTAACTGGATCTTTAATTGTTAACAACGTATCATCTGCAAATAAACTTATTTTATTTTTCTCCTTAATTCCAATTCCTTCCAAATTCTCATCATTTCTTATTACATTCGCTAATGTTTCTATAACTATTGCAAATAAAATTGGAGATAATGGACATCCTTGTCTCGTTCCTCTTGATATTTGAATCTGTTCTGTAATTCCATCATTTACCATCACTACAGATGTATTATGTGAATATAATTGATTTATTAACCCTTTAAATCTCTCTCCTAATCCTATTTTATTTAAAATTATTTTTAACGCTGGCCATTCCACACAATCAAAGGCTTTAAATATATCTAGCGCTAAAATTCCAGCTTTTTGTTTATCTCTATCCATTATATTTATTTTATTTATCGTTTTCCCTATTAAATTTGCCATCTGTCTTCCTTGGATAAAACCACATTGATCTTTATGTATATACTTATAAATAAATTTATTTAACCTCTTCGCCATTATTGCAGTCAATATTTTTGCATCTTGGTTTATTAAGGATATTGGTCTATAAGAACCTGGATCCCTAGAATCCTTTCTCGGTTTTAAAATTAATATTATTAATGATTGTTTCCACAATAATGGGATTTTATCGCCCCTTAATATACTATTATATAATACTTTTAATTTAGAAATTAAACATGTTTTAAATTTTTTATAAAATTCTGGACCTAGTCCATCCAATCCTGGCGATTTCCCTCCTTTTAAATTATTTATTACTTCTTCAATTTCCTCTTCTGATATCATTTCTTCCATCAACCCTTTATCTTGTTCTGTTAGCCTTACTTTCCAATTCTTATTAATATATTCCTCTAGGTTCTCTACTGACTTTGCTTCTGCTGAGTACAGTTCTCGATAAAATTCCTCAAATATTTTTAATTTTTCTTTCATCAGCCTATTTTCTTTACCGAATTTATCTTTTACTACTCCAATCATGTTCCTGGTTTTTTTTGATTGTACTGATCTAGCCAGCATTTTAGAATTTTTATTACTATATTCAAAAAATTCCCTTTTCAAATATATTAACTTTTTCTGAACTTCATCCATTTCTATCTTTTCTAATTCATTTCTTTTTGCTTGTAATACTATATATTTCTGTTTTATCCTATCTATTATATATTCATTCTATAATTCCTTTATTTCTTTTTCTAATTTCAATTTCCCCCTCTAGTTGTCTCTTTAATTTTCTTGATTCTTTAATACATATTCCTCTTACCACTGTCTTCATAGTATCCCATAATACATCTTGTGTTACTTCCTTATTGTTTATATCCCAAATTTCTTACCATTCCTTCTCTATTTTATTTACTATCTCTTTATAGTTAAGTAGATTAGTATCCAATCTCCACCTTTTTGCTTCTCTGTAATTCTTTTTCATAGCTATATCCAAATTCATCAAAGCATGATCTGTTACTTTTATTGTTTCAGTTTCCAATTTATTAATCTAGGTATCATATTCTTTGATACAAAAATATAATCTATTCTTGAATAATTTTTATGAACTGATGAATAATACGTATATTTCTTTTCCTCACCCTTTATTAACCTCCAAACATCTACCAGTTCATTTCTACTCACCAATTTATTTAAAATAGTTATATTATTATATCTATCTCTAATTAATGGATCCGATTTATCTTTCCACCTGTCCATCACCATATTAAAATCACCTGCCATTATTATATAATCTCCTTTCATATATTTAATCTTGTTAAGTATTTCTTCATAAAACTCTTTTTGCTTGTCATTTGGTACATAAATATTCGCTATAACATATATTTCTCCATCTATTTCGCCTTGCATAATTACATATCTACCTTTTTCATCTAACTCTACACTTATTACTATAAAATTACATCTTTTAGAAATTATAATTGCTACTCCTCTTGATTTAGATGTACCAAATGCTTCCTCATAAGTGGCAACCCAATTCAATTTAAGTTCATTTTTTTATCTCGTTTTCCATGTGTCTCCTGTAAAAAAATTATATCAGCCTTATCTTTTTTAAATATCGATTCTATCCTTTTTCTCTTTATTATTGACCCTAATCCTTTCACATTTAATGTTGATATTCTCAATCTATTCTCCATATTTCATATTTCCAATCTCTTAATCCTACTCCCCATTGGCTCTTTAGTGTAGTGCTCCCCTTCCCCTTCCCTTCCCCCTTCCCACTCCCCTCCCCCTTCCCTCCCTCCCTCCCCGTCTATCCCTCCCTTACCCACACATACATTCATCCCCCCTTTCCCTCCAAAGCGTTCTTGCTTTGCCAACGACCACTCATGGTCAGCTAATACACCTAGATCTCTTTCACATGTACTGTTATCCAGCCACATATCCCCCATTCTATATTTGTGCATTCCATTTTCTCTGCTTAAGTGTAGGACCTTACATTTCTCTCTGTTGAAATTCATTTTGTTAGCTTTGGCCCAGCTCTCCAATCTGTCAAGGTCATTTTGAATTTTGATCCTGTCCTCTGGGACATTAGCAACCCTTCTCAATTTGGTGTCATCTGCAAATTTGATCCACATGCTCTCTATTCCTTCACCCAAGTCATCTATGAAGATGTTGAATAGCACTGGGCCCAGGACAGAACCCTGTGGCACCCCACTAGTAACTTCTGTTCAGGGGAAAGAGAAGCCATTGGTGAGCACCCTTTCGGTTCAGTCAGTCAACTAATTACAAATCCACCTAGCAGCACTGTCCAGCCCACATTTTACTAGCTTCTTTGCAAGAATGTCATGGGGAAGTTTGTCAAAGGCCTTACTGAAATCGAGATATGCTATGTCCACAGCATTCCCTTCATCTATCAAGCTTGTAACTCTATCATAAAAAGAGATAATCTTAGTCTGGCATGACTCATTTTTAAAAAACCCATGTTGACTTTTAGTGCTCACAGAATTGCTTTCTAAATAATTACAAACTGACTGTTTAATGATCTGCTCTAGGATCTTTTCTGGTATTGATACCAAGCTGACTGGGTGATTATTATCATTTGGGTCCTCTTTCTTTCCCTTTTTGAAGATGAGGACAACATTTGTCCTCCTCCAGTCTGCTGGACCTTCTCTTGTTCTCCAAGAGTTCTCAAAGATTATCATGAGTGGTTCTGAAATTAATTCTGCCAGTTCCTTTAATATCATTGGATGTTGGCCTACAGGCTAGAACAGCTTTCCACAACCTACTTCCCTCCAAATATGTTGGTCCATGATTCCCATCTTCCCACACCCTACTTGCTTTGTTGAAGAAGCCTAATATAGAACCAGTTCTTCTTTCATAATCCTCTGTCCATTGAACATTGAAAATTTATTTAATGGTACTGGAATTTTATCCCCTTTTATTGTCCCTTGTCTCTGGTCCTCACAGGATCAAGACAAAGAGCCATCTGCCTGCATTGAGGTCTGTCCAGGCCATCTTAATTGACTATAGAAGTATCATCTGAGACAAAGTGTAAGCCAATTGTTACCCCACTGGCATACCCTATCATGGGGACTGTAAATTTGATATCAGATATGCCTGCCATGCCAGAGAGGTTGCCCAGATGGGCACGTAGGCAAAGAGGTCAGATGGCCTAAACCAGGTCAAGACCGGGAAAATCCTCAGTCACATAGCCCAAGGAGACCTCAGGCTATACACATCCACATAAACAAAAGGGTACTCAGCCAAGAATATGCAACTTGAGGGGATTAGCATGTTTTCCCCAGATTGAGCAACTTTGACTTTGGGAAATCCTACAAGGTGAGGTCCATTTACATAAACCATTACTGCAACCCAGCATAAACCAATCATGCAAACTGCTAAGTTGCCATTGTATGGCATTCCTTCCTTTATTGTGGCCATTGTTCTTCCCAGGAGAGGACCTGCCCTCGAGGTACGTTCTGCCCTATAAGTAGTCCTAGTTTTGAGGGTCTTTTCGGAGAACTCCCTGCCATGCTAGCAGACCAGCACTCTGTTAATTGTGTGATCCCCTGAGCCATCTCTTTGCTGAGCTCCATTCTTCTCGCCACTTCTCGGACCGAAGACTTCAGAATAGGTGCAGTATCACCGTGTTACATTCCCTTTGCTATATCCTCTCTCAATTTTTCACCTTTTTTTCCTTCTCAATAGGCCTTGTGTATGTGAGTGAATGAATGCGTTAGTGTGTGGTACTATATTCATTTAACAAAATTCATTTCTTTGGTACATTTGTCTGGCTTTTTGTTTGGCCTGACCCCGTAAAGTTGGGTAAAAGATCCTGCTGGGTTACCTTGCCCCTCGTTTTGCTAATACCAGTGCTCTGCTAATTTCCCCAATCTTTATAACTTGGAGGGAGTCAAGGTGTCCCCCATGGGACTCCCAGAAGTCAAGGCAACAATATCCCACTTTGCCACACAATGCCTCAGTCAGATTTTCAAGCCACTCCCAGCAGATCCAGCTCTTCACCACTCTCCTTCTGCTCCCCCTCCTCACCTGTCTCCTGTCCTGCCAAAAGCACCAGCCCCTTACTCCCTTTCCAACCTTGCTACCACCAAGCTTCAGCCAGATTTTAAACCCCTGCTTCCCTCTACTCTTCCTTTCACCTAAGTCATATTTAAAAACCCCTCAAACCCATCGATTCCTGCCCTCCTCTGTCTGCCACAGCTCTCTTACTTTCTGTTAGCCTCAGCCAGTTTTTAAGCCCCTCCAAACCCATTGATTTTTTCCCTCTACTCTTCTCTTCCTCCCAAGCCTCCAGGAGATTGAGAGGAAAATTGGGAAGAAAAGGAGTGTGTGAGGAGGTGGATAGGATGGGAGGAGTTTAAAATATGTTTCAGGCAAGGTGGAAAATGACTTGATGGGTTGTCATTGCTGGAAGGACAGGAAAAGAGAGCAGCAGGAGGATGAGCTAGTTAAGAAAAAGCTGAAAATTTATGAATAATCAAATCCACAAAAGAGAAACCTGTAAGAGTCCAGCTCCCTGCCTGTGCCTCACTGCCAGCCAGGTGGAGGAGACGAGAATACTTGCTGTGAGGGGGAGGAGGAGGCAGAGGCAGCAGTGAGGAATGTCCAATACAACAACTATTAAGGAAACTCCAGAGCCAAGCCAGGTCAAAAGTCCAGTCCAACAGTCTAGAAAGCAGAGGTCCATCCAGAGGGGTCAAGGGAGCCAGAACACAAAGGTTGTGAAGCTTGCAAGTAATTTGCTACAAGCAAAGAGCAAGCCACACTGACAGACCTAAATAGCCACAGAGACAGGTGTTACTTGTCATTGCTTCCTTAATCTAGCCGACGCAGCTCCCCTCTGAGCTGCTGTTTCAGCCTCCTTCGTGACTGGGGGCTAAGGGCCTCAGGTGACTGTAATTCTTCCAAATCACTGCTGGTTCCTTCTCCCTCCGGAGCTGGTTGAGGCAAATCTGCCGCCGCTTGTCCTTCAACTGCTGGGAATGTTTGCAAGTTGCTTTAGTCAATCACTGGCTCTGTTCTTGGCACAATCAGTTGTTCTCAGCCTCAGAGCAGTCATCCATCACAAAACTTGTGAATGCAGAGGATAGACTGTATTTCATTGGTTTTAATCCTATCTGAAGTGTTGGATTTCTCCACCATGAGTGACCCTGGGTTCTGGTATGATAAGAGGAGAAAAACCTCTCCCTATCCACATTTCTCCAAATCATGCATGGTTTTCTTTTGTCTCTGTAATGTCTCCTCTTACTTGTATTTTTCCAAGCTAAAGACATCCAAACATTGTAACCTTCACCATAGGATTGTTCCAGTCCCATGTTTTCATTTTGCTTTAGGAAGGGAGAATGGAGTTGGGATAAATGTAGCATTTAAGAGTCACTCTGCCTTTGATGACCAACTATGGAATAATGAAACCAGGCACAGAAAGTTGGGTTAAATAAAGGCCATTTTATTTGACCTAAAGCCTACTCAAGTTTTGTTGGCCTGGAGATGGAACAAGAGAGGGAGGGTCCAACTGAGGCCAGGCATCACTCTTCCTCAGACTCCTTTTCTTCTCTCTCTTTCCTCCCACCATTTTCTAGCTGTACAATAGCTTTTCCAGCTGCAGTGACCAGAACTGTATGTAGTGTTCCAAGTGTAGTCATGCTATAGATTTCTAGATAAGAATGTTAACTGGTTGGCAGTCCCCATCACGAAGCTGGGGAAAGGAAAGTGAAGAAAGGGGGAAAGGGAAAAAGGGTTGGTATACGTGCCGTACAGAAGAGTCATTCTGCCTTTCAGGCTGCAGTCTATCCTATATCCCCTTCCTGAAAATCAAGCCCCATTGATCTCAGTGCCATTTACTATTAAATACACAAGCATAGGACTGCTGCTGTTAACTGACTTTTTTTTAAAAAAAATAAGCAACTTTATTTCAGAAGTGGGAAGCCTTTTGTACGTGTTTGGAGAAAATTGGTCCACAGCTTCTTAATTGCAGAAGAGAAATCAGAGTTTTTTAAAAAAGTGTTTGTTGAACATGCAAAGCTTTTTTTCCCTACCTTAGCTCAGTTGTGTTTAAAGCATTGCTTCTTAAACCATTTTTGGGCCATGGATGCATTTCAAAATCTGATGAAAGTTTTGGACCTCATCTGTGGAAAATTGTACCTAGACAGACAAATGTATGGAAACATTGTATTTTATTGCATAAACAATTGCCTGCCCTCACATAAATGGAATGGCTAGACTCTTGTTGGGGACTTGTATCTTCATATCCTTCTACACACCATTGCAATTCATTGACAGGATTTCTTAGCATCTCTACTATGTAGCTGAGTATATATAAAGTTATACAATGTAGACCATGAGAGACGATTCTGGCCATCAAACAAAATTGTTATGAAGGAACAGATTTCTCACTCTTCCTAGAAAAAAAATTGTAATAAATCCAAATTGTAAAACAAAGTAAAAAAATAAACTTCAGTTCTTAGAAGCACATTTCTCTGAGAGTTCTGTAATTGTTGGGCTTGAATAAAACCTGCAAATGCATGGTGGCCTTTGTTATGGCAATGGGTGTGTCATGCTTCACTCTTCCATCAGTTTTGACTTTTCATTTTGATGGCAACAAGAGCTAAAAAAAACCCTGACTGTTGAAGATATGTAAAAGGAAACAGGGCTCCAACAACTCACTTCACAACATGAAAACAGTCTTGTCTCAAACATTCCTTTAGAAAACAATCGGAAATTACTCTTGACTTTAATTCTCTCCCCTCCAGATGTTTCTAGATCTTTGTTCCTTCTTGTGGCCTTCATACCTTTAGAAACAAATACCTATTTGTTGCCTTGGTGTCTTTAGCATCAAGGAGTGTAAACATTTGTGCAAAACCATACAGACAAAAGTAGAATTTCAGTTCCTCCAATAAGATTGTCCCCAGTTCTGTACATCCAGTTTTTTGTACAATACTAACATCTAAATGTGTGCTTTAAACTATCACAATTGCTTTTTTCTGTCCCTGTCTGTCTTTTCTATATATAATGGAAGCAGACCTTCTTTTTTTCTCTTTGCCAAAATACAGTTTACTTGAATAAAACTTTCCCTTCTCCAGAGATAGCTCTTTTGCTTATGTTTCCAAATTCCAGCTTCTGTAACAAATTTAGCCCTTTCCTCCCTTGCTGGAAGAAAACCTTTCTGGTAAAGCTGTCTTTTTGTGTAAGGGACTGCCCCCTCTCCTACAATTGATAGGACAGACAGACACTCAGGCATGGTGCTGAGGCAGATTTTTCTCCTCACTACCCTACTGCTTGGGCTGCACCAGTAAAGATGACTAGAGGTTGTTTAAACTGGAAAAGGCAGGGAGGGGGGAGAAAAGAAATACTACTGCATGCCAGACAGCCAGTAAGGTTTGTCAAGTCACACAGTCTCAGCCTCAGTATATCTCTGAATAAATCTTGCCCGGAAACCCTGTCATCAGTTCATCTTAGGGTCTCCACAAGTTGGAAATGACTCAGGCACACAGTCACCACACCATCACTATATGCAAAGGACCATTAAGTGGAGGAATTCTACATGATGTGATGGTGATCACTAGTGGGCAGAGCAATCTGGTTCCTAAGTAGGGTGAAAGAGAACAGGAGCAGCCAGTCTCCAGCTACAATCCAAGTCCTGATAGCTCAGCCAGGGCAAAAGATGAGAGTGAGGGGATACATTTCACCAAATTTTTCAGCCCAGCAGATTTTTGCAGCCCCTCCACACCCTTGACAGTACAGAGGGGAACTTAGTTATCAGGGCCCAGATCAGACTTTCCTGGAAAAGAATGTAGCAGCTGTGAGTTCAGCAAATCTAGAACTGGTTCACTCTCTCTATCTCCAGAACACCACATCTTAGGAAAAACACTAATAGTAGTTTCAGAGAACCCTCAGTGCTCAGTCCTAACCCTTGCCAGTCATCAACTTCAAAGGCAGGCCAGTAGATCCATATCCATTTCCAGTTGCATGGAGAACCTGAAGACAAATGTCATCACCTTCATGGTCTGATTATGTGAGTTTCCCAAGATATCTGTCTGGCATTTTTTGGGAGACAGAAGGCAAGTCTATAGACCTTCACTGAATCAAGCGAGGCAGTCCTTCTCCAAGAGATATGAGATAGGGACAATATTTGTGAAAAATCAGTGCCAAGAGCCAAAAAGATGAAGCAGCTGGATTTCACATATTGATTTGAAATGACAATTGTACAAGCCAAGTATTTTGTTTCATCATTACAGAACTATTCAGGAGAATAATTTGTGTTCTGCCTCAACAACTTGTATTTACAGGTATACCTAAACAGAAATAACATAGAAAAATAAGGGTAGATTTTACATCACAAAAAAAGAGGAGCAGTTCATCACGTTTCAACAAACTTTTTATTCAAATCTACAAGAGGCGCTTGCAAAAGGAAACAGTCATTTCATGCAAGCATTGCATAAGCAAGCACAAACATTTTCAGCCTTCTAAAAACCTCTAGAAAGCTTCTAAACTGTATCCAGGAATGATTTTTTTTTCTTTCACTAGCCTCCACTTTTCATTTGATTTCCATGTGGGTGGCCCAGCTTACAGCTACATTCTTGGCATGCTGAGGGTAGCTGGTGCAACAGGCTTACTTGTTTTCAGTTTTTATCTCTTTTGCTGTTCATGCATGCTCAAGAAGGGAGGCAGTTGCTGTTTACCTTGCCTATTGCAGGCAGGCACACACAGCTATATTAAGATAGGTTCGAACAGAATCCCATTGTTTCTCAGCTCCAGTTGTGTCAGCTTGCAGCAGCAATAATTCACTGTATGCATGCTCCTGGAATCTGACACTGAAAATCTCTGTTTCAAGCCTTTTTTCACTATACTCCCAATGCTGATATTGCTGAAGGAAAAAACAACCCTTCCGGCTAAGGAGAGGAAGAAGCCTGACAGGGAGCTGAGCAGGTATGAAAAGACTTTATAAAAAGGAGATACAGGCCCTTTCCACACAAGGGTAATAAAACGGTGTAGAGCGACCCCTGATGGAGGTAATCTACACTGTAAAGTGGATTGGGGCAGACTACTTTAGCACAGTTCCACACCTCAATCCGCGCAGGAGCGATCGGAAGTGGTGGTGCCGCGTGCTTTTTAAAAACCACTTTTGAGGAGGTTTTTAAAAAGCACGGGGTGTGCAGTCCTGTGCAGCCTCGTTGCAGCACCCGGTGTAGATTTGCAGGCGCGCGCAAGTGCACGCCTGCAGACCTGCCGGGGGAAGGCTTCTGGCTGGCAAGCTTCTCCAGTTGGTGGAGGGCCTCCACCAGCCGTAAGCCACCATTTTGGATGCTGCAGGATGCCAAGGAGTGTGGAGCAGCGAACTCGCGCTGCCTCGCGTGGCAACGGACTTACCCAGTTTCAGGTAAGCTCCGTTTCAGCACGTTTTATCCCGTTTCTCCCTCCACGTGTGGAAAGGGCCACACTGACAGAGACTTTGTTACCTGCAGTATGTCTCTTTATTTTATTATTTACACCACAAGAGCCTTTGTTTCACAGATCCATTCAGCCACAGCACTGCAGTCTTCTAAATGAATCTTTCCCGTCTTCAGTTTCCCACAGCTGTTTTCTTGAGCTTCACCTGTTACTTGTATCCTAGAGAATAAAAAAATCAAATGTGTTTGGATTTCAAGGGAGAAATGGAGAGAAAGGAGGGAAAGCATTTCAGGAAAAGGGGATGAGAAGAACTCCATTTGAAGAAGGCATCTGAAACATTGAGGGAACGGGAGAAGACTATAGAATGACAGGGAAAGAAATGAAGGAAATATGGAACTGAGTGTGGAAGGAACTGAATCTCTGTGTCGGCCCACACCATGTGTGTTTATTTCTGGCAGTTGTGGTCTAAGCTGAGGGGAGCATTAGCCCAGTGGTTCTTAACCTTTTCTAAAAAAACCAAGGACCCCCTATAAATTTAATTTGTTGCCAGGGACCTCTGACAACGGAACTCAAGATTTAAAATTTTAAATTTAGATTTAAATATTTAAATATTTAAATATTTATTTATTTATTTATTTAAGGCTTCTGGAGATTAAGGCCCTTTTCGCATGGCATTTTCAATGTGAAAGGGCCCCTTGAGTGTTGTGCAAATGTGAGGAGTGGTCCACATGACACACTTACATTTGCACGATGCTCCAGGGCCTGACATGGACCGCGTACGCATTTTTTCATTTTCGGCTTGAAGATGAAAATGCTGCACAGTCACGCATCGCTCTGAAGCCCTGCGTGCACTTACATTGCGTGCGGAGCCTTGGGAGCTGGGCCGGCCGTGCTTCCTGTCCAGTGCAGCCTGGGAAGGTCCTAGGCTGCACTGCGAAAGGAAGAGGTGGGGCTCTCGCGTAGCAGGAAGCTCATGCAGAGCTGAAGAAGGAGGGAAGTGAGAGCCTCTCTCTGGAGGCTGTTTGCGCGAGCACTGCACCCCAGCGCCGAAAATGGGTGAGTTGTGGAAAGGGTGTAAGTTTCACATCCCCACACAACCCTCCTCTGAACAAATCTGGTCAACTCTGAAGTGACTTGGAGATACACAACAACAAAGTGCCACCTACAGGGGGACTTCTTTCTAACCATCATGTCTCTCTCCCTTGAAAACTGACCCATGGCAACCCTATGGTGAATCTTACATGGGGGTTTTCTTGGCAAGATTTGTTGCCTTTGTTGTTCTCTGAGGTTGATAGAATGTGACTTGCCTGAGATCACCCAGTGGGTTTCCATGGCTGACTAGTAATTCAAACTCAGGTCTCCACACTCAAAGTTTGGCCATGTACACGCACCAGCCAGTATGTCCCTTTCATCAGGGATGCGGTAGCAGTGGGTGTGGGTGCCAAAATTGCTCCCTCATTTGCAAATGAAGGAGCAGTTCAAGCACACTCACATGCCTGCTGCCATATACCTTGGTGCCCACACCTTTGCTCCTGTGTCCCTCATGAAAGTCACCTACATCACCCACTCTGTGTCTTTGTTGCTCCTGCTGTATCCAGCAGCAGGGCTTCATGGGCCCCCTGTTAGGGTTCTGCAAATCCCTATGGGTCCCCATACCCCAGGTTAAGAACCATTGCCTTAGCTCATTACTTCAGGCTGAGCACACCACCACCCCTTCCATCTTGGACTTGGCAAGCTGCCTTTGCCATCTAATTTAACTGGTACTTGACTAATTATTTCTACAGCCACTCTAAAAGTAACTCATGGGGGGTAAGGATTACATTGCTCTCTTATGCTGTTTTCCTATAGCCTCAGTAGATCATGCAGTATAGCCAATGGTGAAGGATTCTGGGAGTTGCACTCCAAATAAAATTTCCACCTCTCTTTGGAATCGCAATTCTAGAAGAAAACTGTAGTTACAATACTAATATTAGTGCAGCAAATCAGTCTCTGAACATGGATGTTCCTCAATCATAGGTGTGCATGGGGAAGAAGACTAGAATTCAAAAGCAATGTACAGGCAGGAGACAGGACTCTTGTCTAGAGGGTATGTTAGGTTACTTTTATTTTACAGAGATACTCTTACAGAAAACTGGAGACCAGCTGAAGAAAAAGAAATATTTGAATGACTGGAGAGAGAAAGTGGGAAAGACTTTAGCACACTATTCTATGTACTTCTTTTGTAATTAAAGTTGCACCCTCTCATTACAGGCGTTTGGGGTAGATCAGTATTGAAATACCAAGGTTTCCATCACTGTGGCTTACAATATTTATAAAGAATTCTATTTAGTGAAATGTCATAGTACAGATAATGATTTTGTGCAGGAGATAGTTGTAGATTAAAACTCAATGTAGTTATTGCTTAGACGAGAGTGGAAGTCGAGAACAAAACATTTCTAGATGCAACACTTTGTCGGGAGATGATTTACAGCACCAGCACAAAATTATCTCCAGAACCAATGCTCTCTGGAGACAGTGTCTCAGAGGCAATCATAAACACAGCAGAGATTCCAAACAGCAAAAAGCGTGTGCAGCAGAGTACAACTACAGCAACAGGTACATTACTGCTCTGACCCCTCTACCCACTGGTTAGTAACTCTCAGACACAGAGTTTGTCATCCAAAATACCTGGAGCCTTTAATCTTCACAGTTGCAATATGTGCATCTATACACAGGATACGCAGACCCACAGTCAAAGGTTAATGCAGACAGAGATCCGTAGTCAGAGTTTCAGAGTCAGAGATACAGAGTCAGAGAGAGAGCAAGCATTCCTGTTCTACTTTTATACACACCTGCTGATAGGTCACCAGCTCCGGATATTAGCATGATGCAACCTCTTGCCATGATTTCAGTATCATGACTCAGCCCTTACTACATGTCCCCTAGGGAATGTGTCATCACTTGCCTAGTCATTCCCCAGGTGTTGCACATGCTCATCAAATGTATTTTCACTGGGGCAAATGTCACTGCATTTTTATCCAACACACTTTTCCCTACTGGAAGAAATACTCACAGCTTAGTCTCCGATGGGGAACCATCTATCCAGGACCATCCCCTTCCATGGGATATGACTTCCATCCCAATCCATGGAAGTTGTCCTTCAGCTATCTTGCTGTTTATGAAGATCTAAAAATGAGAAAATAGATGTGGTAAAGTTGGAATCACCAGCCTTTGACCGTCATTAAATTAAAGCTTTAAAAAATATGCGGCATGTAATTCTTTGATAATTTTCTTTCAAAAGAAGGCAACACGTAATTTTAACAGCCTTTTTTCCCTCACTGCAAGAAAGTCTTTGACAACGCACAGTGTTTGAAGATTTCATAGTTGAAGGCCCTTTCCGCAACTCACCTCTTCTTGGCACTGGGGTGCGGTGCTTGCGTGAGCAGCCTCTTGTGAGAGGGCCTCGCATCCAGGTTTCTTTAGCTCCGCACGAGCTTCCTGCTTGTGTGAGAGCCCTGCCTCTTCCTTTCGCAGTGCAACCTGGTGTCTTCCCAGGCTGCACTGGGACAAGAAGTGTAACCGGCCTGGGTCTCAAGGCTCCGCACGCATGGCAAGTGTGCACAGGGCCCCAGAGTGATGCGCAACTGTGCACCATTTTTGGCTTAAAGCCAAAAATGAAAAAGTGTGTGAGTGGTGCCTGCCAGGCCCTGGAGTGTTGCACAAATGTGAGTGCGTTGTGTGGACCGCTCCTCATATGTATGCAACGCTCGAGGGCCCTTTTGCATGGAAAATGCCATGCAAAAAGGGCCTAACACTTATTCTTCACAAAATTCACATGTGGCAGAACACAGCATTTCCCACACAGGAAACAGTATTTTCTACATAGAAATTAAACAAAATAGAGTTATTTTTGTTGTTGTTGTTGTTGTCGTCCTTATTATTATATTTACCTCCATTTCACCTTTTTCCCAGTTCAGGAGTTCAAGACTCAAAGCATTTTACAATTTTTAAAAAAACAACATTAAAAATCCACAAGATACAAAAATTAAAATGTAATTAAACAATCAAAAACATTAAAACCAAAATAAACCATGTATGATTAAAACACACACAGACACACACTAGCACAGCAGTTAGCAAGATCCAGCACATTACTTATATGCTGGGTGGGACTTACATTGTTGAGTATCAAATGCCTCTCTAAACAGACAGTCTTTATTTGAAGTAGGGAGGGTGCTGGTCTAAATTCTCTGGGCAGGGAGTTCACGAGCCTGGTGGCAGCCCCTGAGGAAGCCCTCTCCTGAACTTCCACCAGATGTGCCTATAAGGATGTTGAGACAGAGAGAAGGGCCTCCCTAGCAGATCCCAAAGCACAGGCTGGTTCATAAGAGAAAACACAGTTCTTAAAATAACCTCTCTCTGAGCTGTAAAGGTTTTATAGGTCAAAACTAGCACTTTGAATTGTGCCCAGAAATGGACCCACAGCCAATGAAGATGTGGCAACAAGGGAGCTGTGTGTTCCCTGTAGCCAGGCCCCGTTAACAATCTGTCAGCAATCTGGACCAGTTGAATTTTCCGAACACACTCTCTTTCATTCATTTATTTATTGCATTTACATGCCACCTTTCTCCCAGAGTGGGATCCAAGGAGGATCTTCAAAGGCAACCCTATGTAAAATGTGTTTTATGTAATCCAACCAGGATGTAACTAAAACAAGTGTCACCATGGTCAAATCTGACATCTATAATCTAATGTCTATAATAGTAGATATATTTTATGTGAAAGAAAATCCTGTGTGAATTTTACATAGAATAAGTCCCAAGCTATAAAGGTTTTTGTCAGTCCAACATTCTTCTCATCACAGTTTCTTGTAACCATGCTACATATCAGTGCTTTTCAACCTTCTCCCGACCATGGCCACCTTCTGACCTTGTTTCCTTCCTGTGGCCCCCATCCTACTGGTAGAACTGTAGCTATTTAAATGTTTTGTTTATAAGTAGAAAATATTTTATTTATAATTTTTATAATTTATACAAAATACAATTAAATAAAAATTTATACTTTAAGTATTTCTCAATCAATGTGACTCTTGTTCTTGATTACCAGAAACAAGCTCTTTTATATCTGGTTCCATTGCTGTGAGGGATAACTGAAGATCACCTTTGTCATTTATGTTAAGGAGATTCCATGTTTGGCTGAGTAAATAATTCACACAACTGAAACCTGATTCTATCAAATATGAAGTAGGAATGCCATGAAAAACAATTTTGCTTTATCTCAAAGCTGTAGATACTTTAGATATTATACTCTTTCTCCAAAAATTTCTTGACTGAAAGTTACTTTGGCTGCTATGTCGCTCTGTAGCTCTATGAGCACTTCTTGCAAAGAAATGGGGAGGGAAAGGAAGTGAGAGTGACGTTGCTGCAGAGTATGCATGGTAATCCATCTGTTGGGAAGCACAGTCACTTCTCTGTTCACCCTTCCTCTCTGTTTTCTTCACTTCTCTGTTTTCTTTTCTTGCTCACGTCTCTATTTTCTTCACTTCTCACTTCCCTCTATGGCCTCCTAGTCTCATGCCTTGCATGATTTTCACCTGTGCCCCCCCTGGAATATTCTGGGGGCTGCTAGGGAGCCATATAGCCCCCAGTTGGGGAATGCTGCTATATAGCCTTGTTCCGTGGTATGGTACAATTGGTAAGCAATATCATTTTTCATGCAGGAGTTAAACATTTTTGGCTGGGAAGCATGTGGGAAAGGACTCTAGCTGTAAGCCTTGTGCTAGGACAGATGACCTCAGCATGGTCAGGTCATAAAGTCAGAGGGATTAACTGGAGAGCCCAACTTGATGGGTTTAAAATGATCCTCTCAACTACCCAAATCTAGAGAACTGCCAATAAAACTGCCAGATGAAGCAACCAAAAGATCAACATCCTGTAACCAATTCCTGTGGAAACTCCCCTTTGTTCCCTCACCTATGAAGCCATTAAGAGACCATCATGACCCTTGTCAATGCTTTGTCACCTGCAACTAAGACAATCCGAATGTTCCAGATCCCTTTGTTTGCTCTGCCAGAGAGCAATTAACACATTCCCCTTCAGAGTGAGAAACAAGGTACTTAAGCCCTAGCTCCAAGCCTGGCAGTTCATAGTACCTTGGACTAATGTTGGTGTGTTACGCTGCATGAAGGCCTGCAGATTCCCTTTTGTTGTACTACCCTCGGATCCCCAGTCTGAGCCATTTTACTTCTGCTCCTGGAATGGTAATTATCACCCACTTCATCCCAAAATCTCCCACTCTCCAACCTCTCTCCCCTTTCCTTTCACCAACCTTGTATGTTTTGTGAGACTGCTTGATTTCTTGCATGTGTCTGTGAATTCCCCAATAAAACATTATTTTTGATTCTCAGCTGGTATCTATCTATCTATCTATTTGTATCCCACCTCTCCATATGGATTGAAGCGGCAAACAACTTACAAATAACATGTATTTCGAAACATTTCTATACATGCCCCCAACAAGCTGGGTTTTACTGATCTGCGAAAGGATGGAAGGCTGAGTCAACCTTGGAGCCAGGCAGGATCGAACTCACAACCTTGTGGCTTGCAGTACTGGCATTTAACCACTGCGCCACCAGGGCTCCATCTTGCAATTAGTACCCATATAGATAGGTGAAAACGTCCCATTGTTAACCCCTTTTCACAGGCATCCTTTCGAATTATAATTCCTCATCTTTGGAGGGGTTGCTGGCATCGTGGGTAGATCCCAGAATCACTCACCATTTTAGAGTAACATTCTTAACACTCACGAAACACATATTTTGACTGTTTCTCAAATTTATGAATATTCTTTCCATCCCTGAACAACACTCTGATATACTATTTAATTGTTGCTGCATGTACAAGAGAGATGATGTGGAGCTTCCCTCTAGTAGCCATAGTTCTGTGTTCAGTATGCTAACACTTTTCCATACAAACAGGCTCAGGTTTACCCTTCAGTGGTGATTCAGCACAACCACCACCACCACCCCAAGTGGCACAGAGCAACACCATCTTCCCATAGGAATGCAGCACATGCCCGCTCCCAGCTGAAGCAGGAGCAAAACTTAATGTGGAAATCTGAATATTGAGAGTGACAAGTAGTGGGGACAGGTTGACAAATGGAAGATGACATAGAAAGACATGGATGAGGCCATAGGTGGATGTCACACATTCAGTGCTTCTCAGGCTCTTTGATGTGGAAGAACTGGCCATTTTTTTTCCAGCAGGTCAGGGAACAGCATTACATTTTTGCTCATTGGCTACCACTGTTCCTGTCTTTCCTAGAAGCTCTCCAGGGACTGGCAACCAAAGGCTTGGGATCCAGCACTGGTTCATGGACTACCACTTTTAGTAGAACTTATCTAGAGGGTACAGCTGGGGAGCATTATCATTTCCATGGAATGACATTTCCTTCTCCTTTCACTCTTCTTCCCTTATGTGTCTTGTCTTTTATTTTTGAAAGCCTGAAGGCACGGTCTGTTTCATTTTGAAAGATTTGTGGAGATACTAGGTGGACATAATGTAACAAACTGATGGACTGTAACTCTCCACCAGAATGATTATGCTTCTGCAGAGGGAGTGGAGAGTGCTCCACTTCTCTTGCTGTCTATCCTGGATGTGCAGTAAGAGACAGGGGCTTGCCAGAACAGCTCTCTCTCTCTGCACACTGATTGGGATGATACCCCACTGCATTCCAGTTACTCTAGAGGAGCCAAGCTAGAAGAAGCAACCTCCACCTGTAATGGAAGGCTCTTCCATCTATCTTGAGTGTACCACAGCATCTATAACACACCTGAGTGCATCACTACCCCAGTAGATTGCTAAGGAGAGGTGGTGAGTATTGAGGAAGAGGGTGCAGAATATCTCCTTCCGTAACACCCAAATGCCAGCATATGAGAACTTGTCTTAAGAAGCTGATGTTATTGTAATAAAAAAAATAAAAGGTGTCATTATATGGTAGTTGCATGCATTCCCTTTTGGATATCAATGGAATGATGGAGATGTTCATATATGCTTACCAGTTCTTCCTTATCCTGCATCACCAGCAGCTGAGAATGTTTGGCTATACAGTCTTTTTTACTCTCATGCCAAGTTCGTTTTTCTTTGGAAATCCAATAGCATTCGTTCTGATAATGGATCCAGTTCACAGGACAGATCTTGCAGCCATAAATGTCTGTACATTAAAAAAAAATATGGAAACAGAGATATACAACCCAAATTAAAGCCTTATACACCAATTTTATTTTATTAGTTTGTTTAGAAAGAGGCACATGGATCAAAATCCAGGTCAGAAAAAAGCATCTCTGATTAACAGTACCTTTTTATCCCAAGAGACAGTTTACAGAACAGAGGAGGGAATCACACAGCCCTCTGGATGTTGTCAGACTGTAAGCTCCTTATCCCCATTCAGCATACTGAGGAATGCTGGAGACTGCAGTACAATTACATCTAGAAGGAAGCACAAGAGCTGGAAGGGACCACAAGGCCCATATGGTCCAACTCCCTTCCATGCAGGAATACACAACTATAGCATTCCTGAAAGAAGCCCATCCAGGCTCTCTTTTAGGACCTCCAAAAATGGAGAGTCCTCTGAAGCAATCTCTTCCACATCATTCCTACCTGTTACAGAAGGTGCCTGAATGATACATTCTTCAGCTACTGTTGTAGAAAAATATGGCACTTTTGGAACTCATTGTTGTTAATTGCATAATTGTTGTCAATGGAGGATACCTTTTGAATATAAATAACCATGGATTTGGACTACAGGAAAAGAGCTTTCCCCTAAATATTAGGAAGAACTTTCTGATGATTAGAACAATTTGAGAGTGGCATATGCTGCCTTAGAGTGTGGTGGAATCGCCTTCTTTGCAGGTTTTTAAACAAAGACTGGATGGTCATCTGCCAGGAGTGCTTTGATTATACACTCTTGCATGGTAGGAGGTTGGACTGGGTAGCTTTTGTGGTCTCTTCCAACTCTATAGTTCTATGACTCTACGAAGAGCTGAAGGAGATTCCTATCATGATCATGGAAACTTATCCAGACAGTGTTGCCTCTGGAACGTCTTACTACTTTGAAAAGTAGGGAACACTGTAAATTATTTTGATTTTCTTTGGTAAAACATTTGCATTTTACATTTTTATTAGAGTTTTAAAAGCCATTTTTGACCATTATAAGACCCAAAATATGCAGGTCTCAAGTGGAGTGCCTCAGGGTTTATCCTGGAGCCGTTATTCTTCAAGGTTTATCAGTGACCTGGATGATGGTGTGGAAGGAAATCTTATCAAGTTTGCAGATGACACAAAACTAGGAGGGGTGGCAATGCATTGGAAGATAGGAACAGAATTTAGATGAACTAGGATCTAGGATCTAGATGAACTAGATGACGTGGCAGAAATTAATAAAATGAAATGCAGAAGTATAAGACAGGGAGGCTCAGTAGCACTATATGCAAAAATGACCTTGAGATTATTGTTGATCATAGGTTGAATAACAACCAGCCATGGGACGTTGCATCTAAGAAGGCAAATGCTATTTTAGCATTAATAGAAATGTTGTTTTGAAGTTGAGGGAAGTCATAGTCCCCCTATATTCTGTGCTGGTCTGGCCTCATCTAGAGTACTGCATTCAGTTCTGACTGCCTCATTTTAAGAAGGCTACAGAGAAGTTGGAGCAGCTTCATAGAAGGGCAATGGGGATGATAAAAGAACAAACCATATGAAGAAAGGCTGAAAAAGCTGCATGTGTTCAGCCTGGTAAAGAGAAGAGCGCGGGTGATACGACTGTACTCTTAAAAGGGGCTGTCAACAGGGGCAGGGAGTAGGCCTGTTCTCTGCTGTCCTGGAAGGTAAGACCCAGTCTAATGGCCTGAAGTTACAGGAGAGCAGATTTCAATTGAACATTAGAGGGAACTTCTTGACAGTAAGAGTGGTTTGACAATTGAATCAACTGCCTAGAGAGACTGTGGGTCTCTTCCTCTAGATGTCTTCAAAAAGAGGCTGGGAAGCTACCTGACAGGAATGTTTTAGCTGCACTAATCCTGGGGATTGGACTCAATGGCCCATGAGTCCCAGCTCTATGATTCTATGACTCTATAGTTAACTGCCATGCTAGTTACAATTTTAAATTACTTGTTTCCCTATTGTGCGGGCTAGGCTGCTTTCCTCCCAGCCTTGTGAAGTGCCTTGCCCCCTTATACAGCTCTGCTTTCCCCTTTAAAACCATCAGTTTCTTGTATAAAGGGTAAAGCCTCTCAGTCATTTTTCAGACTGAGTTACTGATCAGTGGAAGTGTGTTACTAATTGATTAGAACCAATGAAATGTAGACAATACTTAGAAAAATATAATGCGATCTTTATTAAAATAACAAACAGGGAAAAGTCTTGTATGTCATAAGTATATCCAAGCAATACAGAACTTTAAAAGGTGTTTATCCAGTTTCTTATAACCCGAATTCAGTATACAGGTACAGAACTTGCAGACGCACACAGAGGCCTTAACTTCCTTTTTGCTTAAAGGCTTAATTCTTAAATCAGGGCCACACCTCCTGACCCAACACAAAATGGTTTGGTTACTCTTGTCTCTCTCTCTCTAGATCTCTGAGAACACAACCACTCTTAGAGACTTTCCGCACCTTACCTTTTCGCGGAGGTGGGGGGCGGCATTCGCGCGAGCAGCCACTTGCATGAGGCGCTCACATTCCTTCTGCTTCCTCGCCGCAGCTGGCTTGCTGGTCGCGCGAACGCCCCCCCCCCCCCTTTCCCTTTCCCTTTCCCTTTCCCTTTCCCTTTCCCCAGTGCAGCCTGGGAGCTGTAGGCTGCGCTGGGGCAGGAAGCGTGACCGGGCTGGCTCCCAAGGCTCCACAGAGCAGGTAAGTGTGCGCGGGGCCTCAGAACGATGCGCAACCACGCAGCATTTTCGGCTTTATGCCGAAAATAAAAAAAATGTGTGCGCGGTCCACGTCAGGTCCTTGAGCGTTGCATAAATGGGAGTGCATCATGCAGACCACTCCTCCCATTTACGCAACGCTCA